>JANTBZ010080345.1:0-42184 GCA_024741255.1 Exechia fusca | reverse complement strand
GTTGCTTGCGGCGCTGGATGAGCAGGTCTTCGGCTTCGCGGAGGAGTTCGATGGCGCGCGCGTCCGAGCATTTGGGCTGGAGTTCGAAGTCGTAGTCGCGCATTTCGAAGTCTTCTTCCTCGTAGTTGTTGGCACTGGGTGGGTGGAAGATTTCGGTAGTTATTATTATTATTGAAAGGCATCAGTAAGAATGTGTTTTAAATAATGGTCACGCAACTCACTGACAAATGATGTTCCGCATCACCTGCACCAACTTTCGCATGCCCAAACAGAACGCGCGCAACGGCTTGTCCTTGATCTGATGCGGCTGGTGCAGATACAGGCAGGTGAACAGCGTCTGCGCCGACGAGTGACCCTCCAGCCACGAGATCAGACACGAGAACAGGCCGTCGGCGACGCCAATGAACTCGGCCGGTGTCAGATCGGCCAGCTTCAGGCGGTTGGCCTGGACGGCCGTCTCGAAGGTGAGCGGCGGTTCGGCGTTCTTGTTGCAGCACATGCCGGCGTCCATTTTGGGGTCCATCATCTCGATGGCGGACATGGCCTCGAACAGGCCGAATATCTCGTGGTGCACCAGCTCGCCGAGTTTGAGGTCTGATGTGGGCAAACATGCGATAGTCATGATTGAACTGGACAAATGCTTCTCCTACACTTGGTAAGTTAAGTTAAGCGAGCTAACCACGCAAATAGGATTGATAAAATGAGACATTCCAAATGCTATCAGGAAGAGCATTAACACACAAACATGTTCTAGATACCGCTAGATATTACGGAATATCATGTTAGAGTGTTCACTAGTGTAGGAGAAGCTTAAGTTTCTACCAACCTTTCACTGCCGTGAAGAATTCGCCCGTAATATCGTTCCATATCGGTACTATCGGCTCGACGATGGCAGCAACTTCTGGGGCGGCAGATGAGCTTGCAGTCTCTCCGGCATCGGACTGGGTCGCAGGCGCAGCGCTATATGGATGCGAAAATCCAATTGCTATCATTTGTTTACATCCTACGCGAGAATATCGATTGATTTTACCATTCGCCGGTCGCCGGCTGCTCTACGACGTTATCGGCCATTTCGGACGTTGCTGGTTCACGACTGGACAATTGGCCACAACTTGGTGTGGGTGATCGAATCGTCGTATGCCTAATCTGAGGCGTAATCCTTCAACGAAGTCACCTTTAAAAAGGGATAGAGATTTTGATGCAGTTTCAAAACTTCGACGCGATGTCGCGGATCGCGGACAACAACACACAACAACACACGCGCATGTGCCAAAATCATATGGATATATCACTCAAGCGATTTCACTCATTTGAAGAAAACATCTGCAGGGTTGTGCTGAACGAGTACATTTGTTGGTAATAGGAAATGTCGTTAATTTGAATATTATTGAATATGCTGATTTGTAGTTGAATAACATTTGACACACCTAAATAATGTTCAATATTCAGTGGTGTGCAGATAATTACGCATGATATTATTATCTGGGTTCTTGGCCAGAGCCGACGTAATTTAGGAATTCTAATGATAGAGATATGTTCATTTACTAAATGCGCAACTTTTTGTGAAGTTTGAGTGTTGTAGAGGCCATAGGGTGGACACGCGGAGCCGTTCCGTATCGAAAAACGCGACCCTTAAAATTCAAAATACACAAATCCACACTCAAACTTCACAAAAAGTAGCGCACTATCAAGTGGAGGTCACGCACGTGTCGTTACGGATCATAGTGAGCGGCCAGCTGGTGATACTATGGGCAAAATTAAGATACCCTTCTAAAAGTGTCGTTACGAATCACAGTGAGTGTCTAGCTGGTGATTCTATGGACGAAATGAAGATACCCGTATAAAAGGCCTCTTGCCAATGCGCCCTGTGGCCGAAGATATGGGTACTTTATAGAATGATCGAATGACGATAGTCACTGAGATTCGAAACGACACGTGCGTGACCTCCCTTGTAAGTGAATGAACATATCCCTATCATCAGAATTTCTAGAATACGTCGGTTCTGGCTAAGAACCCGGATATAAAAACAAGCGTAATTATCTGCATCCACTGTATAGTTATTATTATTGAATGTTGCGACAAATAAATACATTTACACTTTTCCAATGTGAACGGATACATGATAATAAGAGATTTTATTAGTATGGATGGACATTTAGAATGAATGATATTTGTTGCAGAAGGACAGGGGGCCTATACATTTAATGTCATTTTATACGTACATTTATTTGTTATCCAAACAAGCACGACAATGCGTTTTAGCGTTCATATACATAAGTACATAATAACTGTATTATTCCAACGAACTAAATAAATTAGCTATGCGCTAATCAAAACTAAATGATGCCATTATTATGTGTGGTCACTTTTGCGCAAAGCACATGCACGTATTATAACTCTCATAATCGCAAACCAAACACCGCCGCCAATTCCTCCCCCTACCCGCATCACCAACATCCCGAAATTGAACACGAAATGCAGATTAATGGGGCACACCATCAGCGCATGAATGACACCCACTCGGGCAAACAGGCGCATTAACGCTTTTGACAAGGTGATATTCGCACAAAATGCAGCGGCTCGACATGCTAAACGACATTGCTCACCTAAAATGAATGCACTGACGAGGGAAAAGTACGAGGTGAATCTCACAGATCAAATAGTGAGTTTCAGGAGTGAATTTAAAGGCAAAATAAAACAAATAAAACGTCTAAAAGGATACCATCCAATGGGCCCTGTGGCTGATGTTATAAGCAGTTGAAATATTATTTTTTTATATGGAAAAATCGAAATAGGGCATCTTTGACAGGTTAGAACTTTACAAAGAGAACACTCATGACAAAACTTGTTTCATCGTCTGAATTATCTCTGCAATACAGCTTCAAAACCCAGAGTTGATTTATAAATTTTAGGTAGAAAAGAATGAGATGTTGAGGATTGAGTTTAGGTACGATATGATGCTTGGCGGATATCGGACATTAATGCAGAATTGTAGATATGATTTGGGCGATGACAACATTTACTATAGTTTTGTTACGAGGGCCCATACAAAAACCCAATTTTCAACTGCTCATATCCTCAGATACAAGGCCCATTGGCTGGATCCATTTAAACGAGTCTCTTTATCTGAGAGATCCACCTCGTCCTTTTCCTTTGTGAGCCACTGCAACAGCACCAGCAGCAGCGAAACGTCCCGATGGAGACTATTCTATAATTTATGCATATCGTACACGAGACAAAAGGAGTGTTTAGTGGAATGTCGTGCAACGATAGTGCGTCTCTTTTATGCAGCTGCGTCTGATGTGTGCGCACTTGCGTTCGTTTATTCTCTCAGAACAATCCGCCCAACAGGCCGCCGAGCAGTCCGCCAACAACGCCAGGCGGTCGGGCCGGAGTCGCCGCCGGAGCCGGAGCCGGAGCCGGAACTGTCGCAGCGGCAGCCGAATTCACGATGACCCGCGTATTGCCGGCCCGTTGGCCGCCTCTGGCACCGCGCCCAAATCCATTGAACACATCACGATACTCTTCGTCGTCGCCGCCCTTACGGTGGTGATGATGGGCCAGCACCTGAGCGATAAGTAAAGTTGGCGGCGGAAAACGAACATTAAATCAATCGGCTGCAATCATCGGAAAATTACAGTGTGAAAAAATGCCGCTGTGCAGGCTCATCAATTACAAATCCCACGCACACGTGTGCGATTTCGGCACGGATAACCGAAATCTGTCCGAAACCCCAAAAATGCGCTCAACTCTCACCGTCGTCGCCGCCGCCAGCATCAGCATCAGCAGCATTAACATACTAGCCGTTCTTCCACCGGTGCCGGTTCGCATTTTATTACGCTTTTTATATCCCGCTCAAATGCAAATGTTGACGATATTTTTGCTCGGTCGTGCGACGTGGATCGATGATGGCTCCGCAATGCTGGCACATCGATCAACCGGTTGGTTATTTGTACTCGTTGCGGTTGGCGAAATGCATACTTAAAATAGTGTTATTATTTTTATTATCCACAAAGGAGGACGTTTCCACGCGATTTACATGTCCAATATTTATTATTCCCCATGATACGATGATTGTTAATTTATGAGCGCAAGTGCTTTTGTGTTGCGTACCCGAGTGACGGGAATTAGGTCAACCTTCTTTCCCAGTGCTGCACTCACCTGTACAAAATACGCAAAAAATCAACAGTCTGCTACTAATTGCGCCCATCACAATTTCCAGCAATTCGGTTGGGCTTCGGCAACTTATCGTCGCAGCATGCACGAATCGTCAGTCCGCCAGATTGGGCAGCAATTTATTCGACTGCCGCAAAAATTAACTATAGAGTAGATGACTCTTCAATTGGACACTTTACGTAAAACATCCGTTGACGTGGTATTTTTCAACCGATATCCAAACACTAAAAACATTTCAGTAATCCAATGTGGGAAGGGAATCCACTTTTTGTCGTAACAACATTTTTTTATGTATAAACTAACAGCACTGTGCTAGGGATGAAAACACGTTTTTTTTCGGGAGCCTGCGTTATACGATACTCGACATATTTTGAAAACAATAAAATTAGATTAACTAGATCATGTAATGTTTTTCAAATTTGTAAAACATAGTTTTTTTAGGTATCAAAGTATCAATAATAAAAAGTTATCGCTGTTTACGAGATGATCAAATGCATGGTCGAATTCACTAAAAAACCTCATGATATCCCAAGTCCGAAGCATAATATGAAGAAGGTTTGAAGATCGCAAAGTATCCAATTGAAAGGGGCATGCAATCTAAAACTATATATTCGTGTTGGACATTAAATTTCCATCAGATAATTCTGATAAAAAAAATAATTTATAAGCCTTGTTGTGTAAAAAACAAATCAGCTATAACATAACTAATAACAATGATAAGAAACAAAATCATGCTTTTGAGCAGGAGCATCGAAATCGGACTATTTCTTCTATATTTATATTTTAGCGAGTGTCCTATTGAAGGGACAACTTCTCTATAGCTTGACGTTAGTCGATACTTGTTCCCCACACTGAGCGCTGGCACATCGATCAACCGGTTGCTATGTCTATTTATATTCCTGCGGTTGGGGCGCTCCACTTTCGTTGGTTTTGGGACGTGCGGAGATTATTATTGTTGTTATTGCTGTTATTATTGCTCGCATGATCGGTCGCCCATTGCAGCGACGTCCCCAATCGGGATGGGGCCGGTCGCGCATCGCATCGCCATTCGGGTAAATATTTATTATTCCCAATGATTATGTGCGGCTGCGGCGCGCGCATGCGTTCGAGTGCTGTATGCGTAGTCGATTCGGCTCCGCCGGACAGCGCCTGTCCACGTGACCACGACTACACGGCCCAGCGCACTTCGGTCTCCCCAATTGCGAATATATAATATCATACGTGTACGGAGAGACACAAGCACACTCTCACGTGTACAGTTGATGGTGTGTGTGTGTGTGTGTGTGTGAACGCGATTTTATGGAGGCCGCGTGCTCGTCTCGAACATACAGAGTGGGGCCTTAAAATCCGGATATGTGAGGTATTGTTTCCAAACGTGATTTATATTGAAAAACAAACAAACGTGGAAAAATATTCTTCTATGAATTATTCGTTAGACCATGAAGATCCTATTCACTCAAAACTATCTTCACTTGCTTGCATTAATGCTTCTTATATCATACTGCAGCGTCCGCCGGACTTTTCCAACAATTTCAACATAGATCTAAAATACACTGAATTTTTCGATTGAATTTACCTCGCCGGTGGTTTAAAACATCGACTTCTCATACGCGTTTCATTTTGCAAGGACAAAATACACAGTCAATTTCAGATTATTATTAAAAAGTCGGAACACATATGTGGCTAGAAGATAATGCTCTCGCTGGAGCTGTATCGAGAACATTATAAGGTGCAATTGTTACGCTTTACGTATAGCGAATCGCGACCTTTCTATGTGGTATAAAAATCATAATTGAATCGAGTCCAGTTAGTAAGGTCCTACCCTGTGTACTATCGCACATACACTGTCGCACATCACGGCCGCACGCTGACGAGCAAATATTTGCCCAACTGTGGGACCGGCCGGGTTGCACACTGGCGAGTGTGTGTGTGTGTGTGCTTCCATGGTCCGCGCTCTGTTTCGAATCTGGCTGCTGGACTGCTGGTCGTTGTATAAACGGTAACGTCATGCTGGCGAATATGTATGTGTTTTGCAGGAGTCCATGGTATATGCTTTATTGTATAGTAAATAGTGCTCACTAAACCGCACGAGTGTGTGTGTCTGTGTGTGTGTGTGTGCATTATGCATGCCTGAGAGTGTACGATCTGTGTACATATTGTTTACATTTAATCTGTTCGGATGCGATCACGCTTAAAAATGATGGATATGTCTCTGGCGGCTGGGCGCCACTACACATACTACATCATGCAAATACACATTATAGTGGGAATGTGTTGTGCACCGGAATTCAAAAGGGGGTGTTTATGCGAAATTTAGGTATTCGTGTTCCCTGTCCATTGAATTCGCGAGCTCATTATTTCGCATATACTGCTAATATCATACGAACAAAGCAGACGGATTTGCAACCGAATCTGCTGTGCATGTTATTCACACTTATTCGCTGATTTTAATTGGCTATACATTTTACATTAATTTCGATTTAGTAGACTTGCGAGATTCGGGTGTGTTACATAATATGGGCAAGAAGACAGCGCGCGCGTCGTTGGACGGTAGCAAACACTGATACGATAATTGCTCATTAACTTCAACGTTACATAAAAAACACAAACGGGCGATGGGAAAACCGTCGTTGTTTGCGTTCGTGATTAGGCCTGGTTGCCGCGATTGTTTTTTTGTCTACGCCATGTGCGCCGCAGTGATGGTGACAGCGAGGATCTTAAATGTCCAATACGGCCAATTACTTTGCCGCAGTTCCGGGCGGCGCTCTGAGGGGTGTGGGTGGTGAAATATAAAAAATTACTCTGATTTTGCATGTTGGTAAGAATGGAAGCATTTGCTCATCGGAGTCACTTGCTTTGCAGAGCGGAGAATTATAATTTTAATTGCTTTGCAGAGATGGTCCATGTTTGATGAGTTTCGGAAGAAGCACGTAGACGTGGATTTCCCCATCGACATTGGATACAGTGGAACTTGTGTTGAGCGGAATGATTCTATGAATGCTCACAGTCGGGATTCTCTGCCGTTCTATTCTTGATGTTGGAACGCTATTTTATCCGTTATATATAGAAATAGCAAACAATATATTCCAACTTGTTGATTATATTGTTTCAAAATTACTACCCTCAACTCAGCAAATGTTTACGTTGGCAGTTAATGTTCAATGCTCTCCATTCCAACACCGCCCAACCGCCCCAATACGATCACCACGCGTGCATCTGCGCCGCCATATATTTTGGGGGTGGCGGGTACGGTTGGGCGCCAAATGTCGCCCAGTGCTCGCGGTCCGGGTGCGGTGGTCCGCATCAGTGCCGGCGTCCGCCGCCGCTCGCCCCGTTCGCCGACGTCAGCCAGCGTCGCGCGTGCGCACTGTGTCAATGGTCTCGCACGTACACGAACGAACACAGACTGTTCACTGTTCTGTTCATGCTGACGGAAACACGCGCGCATGACCACTCCCGCCGTTCATTTGACCGAGCCGCCGCTGCCACCGCCCCCGCCGCCGACCGACGACGAACGAACTTTGCGCTCATGCTGCCCAGGGTTGCCAGGGATTTTTGAAATGAAAAATGTTCAACCTAAAATGTCCTTTCTGGAGTAAATTAAAGCATCAATGATACGGCTGGATGGGATTCGGCAACTGCTAAACATGGCGGAGCGTTCACTTCTCACTTCACAAACAAATTTCGAATTGTTCGAAGATTCCTGGCGATTTAAAGTAGAATATCTGAAAAATTACTGCGCTGGTGGCACATTTCGGTTTGTCATTGTAAGCTATAGTCGAAAAATGAATCTGGAATTTAAATAAATTCTCCTCGCGCATGCGCCCAGGGCTTCCAGGGATTTTTGAAATGTACTTTTTCTAACTAAAATGTCCTTTTTGAAGTGAATTAAAGCACCCATGATTCGGCGGGATGGGCACAATTTCACATTTAACAAACAACAACATATGTACATAATGGCATACTGCGCTTGTGGCACATTTTGGTTTCATTGTAGTGGAGAAATGAATCTGGAATTTAAAAAATGAAATTGTTCGAAGATCCCTTTCGATCTAAACTAGAATATCTGACTTTATTTTTTGAATTTTTCGATGATCACCCTGATTATTGCTTAAAAAGCCGACGTTTTTCGAAGATATTTAAGATCTTGAAGACATTTTTGAATATTTCCAGAGATTTCTAGTGTTTTTCAGTGATTTCCGGACATTTGTTTCATTAAAATTTATCGATTTTCCTAGATTCCCAGTGACTTTAAGATATTTCTGAATATGTCCAATGTAATCTGGTGACTTGAAAGAAAGTGAGATTTTCAGAGATTGTGAGAGGACGTGGCTGTTGTTGATTTCCGGGAATTTATAAACCAAATTGAATATAGTCAATGATCTCGAGTAATTTCTAACGGTTTTCAATGATTTTTAGAAGGAAAGTTAATTTGCTACGACCAACCAAGAATGTACTTTATCGGTATCAATATTTTCTTTCCATTTCGTCTGGTTGCAAATGTAAATAGTACGAATGTACTCGATTCGGCTACCCTGATACTGCCTGCACTCAGCATTTACTTGGCTGATTGTTTGGCAGAGTGTGTCGCGCATTCGCAGTGCTCGCGCGTGCAGCGCATCAAGTGTGTTTGTGTGTCGACATACTGACACACTGGTGGCGGTGGTCGATGGGTGGTGGCGGTGACGACGATGGTGGCGATGGTGGTATTGATGACGACGACGACACAGTGTGACTACAGCGGTTGCCTCGTCGTCGTGCACGCGCGGTGAGCAGTGAGCATCGCCAATAACGCATCCATGCACCCCACGCACGCAACTCGCACAGACGCACGCACGCACGCATTTACCAGCGCACAGCAATTGGCCATGGTGAGTATTAATGTCAACCACAATGGAGAATTGGAATTGAATGAATGACTATATCGCCCGGGACTGCGTGCGTGCGTGTACGTGGGGCATGCGTGGGTCGGATTTTAATTCGAAATGTCAATTATATGCATACGTTTTAATTAAGTGCACAATAATTGCATATTCAGCCACGGCTCATTGGAACTGCGGCAAATGAAGCGCGATCCGATATATAATTCATCGACAACTCGCACGCACGCATGCGACAATTATCTAGAAGTGCCGCCGCCGCGTTAAAAGATGCTTCGTTCGCTCGCAATGATTCCGACGAAAAGTTTCCGTGTCACCGTTCTGCTGATCTGCTGCTGCGCACTTCAAGCGTGCAGTAATAACGTACGAATTGCCACCCGAGGACGACGACGACGGACGCACCGACCCATTTGAACTTCAACCATATATTTCACCGGCCAATTAAACCATTAAATCTCCTCAATCCCGGCTCGCGCACACGCGTGCGCACACAGGCGGGTGTAATGGGCGCCCCGGCGCTTGTCGGGCGCACGGTCGTGGGAACGGTGGCCGCCGTCGTTCCGCCGTCGGCAGTCGCGGATATCGGCATCAGTCAGCTGAACGGGGCCGCCGTGCGCGAAGTGACAAACGGTGCGAATGCACTCGGTTCGACGGTCTCGTCGGTGGGTGGCCGGGCGACCAACGGATTCGCTCGTGGCATCAGCAGTTTGGCGCGGACAGCGGCACAAGTGCAGGGCGCCATCGGTGACGACGAGAGTACGCTGCTGGACGCATTGCTTTAGTTAATTGTACTGGGCACGATTATATGAGGTTTAAAACAATCCTAGTTATCCAATATACTGAGATTGTAAGAAGGATTTATCAAATGTATTTTTATAACTATCGTAGTAAAGGGTGCTTATTTAGGGTTTGCGCCAAAATATTTCAGGATCGCAGGATTTTGGCTATAGGTCTTGAAGAGACTATGTAGAGGAACCTACTTTTTTCCAAACTGAAATGTACTTTTTTGGTTCAAAATGTACTTTTCAATTCGAAGAAAGATATGAAGCTAAAATAAAAAAGGCTTGAAATCATCGACGATTCTCGGCTATTTAACAAACAAATATCTAAAAAAAGCGCAATTTTCAGTGAATTCCGACGAATACCTAAGATTTTCGACGATACCAAAGAGCTTGACGAAATATTGGAATACTTTCAGTGAACTCTAACATTTTTCAGTGATTCCTGAAAATAAAATTCGTGAAAAGATTTTTTGTTCGACAATTCCCAACGATTTTGAAATATTTTTTTGATTTGATCTAGTAATTTAAAGGAATTTCTGAATTTCCCATCATTTCTAGCGTTTTTCAGGGATTATTCAAGGTTAAAAAAAACAATGATTTTCGACGATTTCCGGCAATTTAGAAAATTTTCTGAATATTTCCATTGCTATCAAGTAATTTCTATCGGTTTTTTTGTTATTTTGTGGAAGAAAGCCAATGTGCTAAGTCCAACCGAGAATGGTACCAAAATGTACTTTTATATTTTTCTGGCTTCAAAATGTACTAACAAAGTACGAATGTATTCGAAATGTCAACCATGGTTCAGATCCCGTTCTATGTTTTTGTGTGTGTGTGTGTCTTAGCTAAGCTGGAATGCGGCTTTCAGCGACCTATGTCTTAAAATGAACTTGTTGCGAATTTAAACACCTACTGGAATGGACAGACAAATGAACAGCATTTTGAAACGATTTCATAAAGGAATACCCCGAAATACTAGACATTAATATGTCAAAAGTAAATTAAGTAGTAGTAATTCATACAATGACTTTTATTTATTTTATCTATATTATTACGGACTCATTTATCAGTATCGAACTTAAAAGAACGCATTGCCAAACACCGATCGCAACCACTGTCGGCTTCCCACCTCGGCGCTGATGCCGTTGCCCCGGCCAAGACCATCGCCGTTGCCGATGCCATTTCCCGGACCGATGCCATCAGCAGCCGGACCATAGCGATTGTTGTAGTAGATGTTCCATCCGTTGTTGGACGATATGCCGGTGCCATCATTGCCATTCTGGTTGCCTGCCCAGTTTTGATTGCCCGGAGGTCCTTCGTTGCCCGGACCTGGAGACACTTGATTGCCCGGTGGAAATAAGTTGCCAGGAGGGACGTTATTTCCATTTCCATTGCCATTCCAGTTGCCATTGTTGTTATTACCATTGTTTGTGCCACCACGGTTCGGTTCGTTTGGATTTTGATTCGGTGGTCCGCCAGAGTTTGGATCGCCACCGTTCGGTTGATTGCCAGAGTTAGGGTTGCCCGCGTTGGGATTACCAGGGTTTGGATTACCAGCGTTTGGATTACCCTCGTTTGGACTCCCAGCATTAGGGTTTCCAGAGTTGTTGGGGTTGCCACCATTTGGGTTCCCAGCGTTCGGGTTTCCAGTGTTCTGGTTTCCAGCGTTCGGGTTTCCGGCGTTCGGGTTTCCGGCGTTCGGGTTTCCAGCGTTCGGATCACCAGCGTTCGGATTGCCAGCGTTCGGGTTTCCGGCATTTGGATTGTTATTGTTCGGTTGTCCAGTTGGATTCGCATTTCCATTTCCGTTCGCACCTCCATTGGGAGATCCAGCATTTGGGTTCGTACCACCTCCTGCATTACCTGCACCGCCACCAGATCCGTTGCCTGTTGTACCAGGATTTGCACCTGATCCATTTCCCGCACCAGTACCTCCACCAGTTCCACCACCTGTTCCTCCTCCAGTTCCGCCACCTGTTCCTGCACCAGGATTTCCACCAGATCCACTTCCAGGGTTTCCGCCAGTATTTCCCCCAGCACCACTACCTGTGCCTCCTGCACCACCTCCCGGTCCTCCTGCTCCACCTCCCGTACCACCGCTATTACCAGCACCACCACCCGATCCTGCTCCACCGGCGCCACCTCCTCCAGCCCCTCCTGTCCCACCTGCTCCTCCACCACTACCGTTCAAGTTTCCATTACCATTACCACTGTTGGATCCCGCACCATTACCATTCCCATCACCATTAGCAACCTTATCTTTCGTAGTCGCACCGTTGGTATTCGCGTTACCATTTCCATTACCGCTGTTCGAACCGGCACCGTTACCATTGCCATTCCCATTGCTCTCCCCAGTCGCACGTTTTCTACGAGTACGTCTGTTGAGATTACCATTTCCATTACCGTTTCCAGTTCCACCATGGTTCAAGTTACCATTGAAATTTCCATTCCCTAAGCCATCGTCGTTTCCATTACCATTGCCATTGCCGTTACCTTTGCTTCCGCCGTTTCCTAGATCGTTACCAGCACCGCCAAACAGTAGTCGCAGAATTCCGTTATCAATTCCATCTATGCCCAGATCATTTGAGCCGTTTGATCCGGCATCATTCGAGCCGTTTGATCCTGCATCACTCGGGCCGCTCGAGCCAGCATTCGTTGATGAGGGATTCTGTGCGCCTGCTCCAGGGCTTGCTGAAGCAGGATCAGGTTGCGATTGCGTTGGACTCGCTGCTACATCAACTGATGGACCGGAGTTTCCTGCGGGTGGATTTGCCGTTGACGGGGCGTCTGTTGCTGGAGTCGGGGTCGCAGCCGGTGCAGGCTGGGCATTGCCTCCATTTCCTATAGATGTGGTACCGCTACCACTGTTAGACTGTTTACTTTTGACACTCTGTGAATCATGAACTTTCACTGTTCCTTTTACATTCGCGACTGTCGAGCCGATTGAGTTGTTACCACTGACTGTGCCCACAGCACTGGCAGAGTCCCCATGCACCTATTGAAATAATGGAGATGGACGTTATATTTTGAAAAACCGAGCTATGCATCGGAACACTTACGAATGCACTCCAGCAGATCACCAGCAGATGCAGCGTCAAAAGAACCAGTCTCATGGTGAGCGTCAATCAATTGCGCCGCTCGATGCATATAAACAACCGTCTCAATTAACGCCCATTGTTAATATAGCTGTTGTTCATCCACCGACAATCAGACTAGTAGGTCAGCCGAGTATTTGCGTAGTACGCAAACCAACATGTTTACTCACAACGCATGTTCAACGAACTGTGCAAAGTGGTGAGTCCGGTCGTGCTTTTAATGGAATGCAATCAAATTATGACAGCAACTCTTCCGCAACACGGTGAAATTGTTCTAATTGTCCCACGTTTGACATCAGCCTCTGCTGAACACCCAAAAGAATGCACTCAATTACCGCGACCATGTGGCCGCTGATGTTTTTTTTTGTCCACCTCGATGACCACCGTGTGGTGTCATAGTGGCATGCATTGAACAGCGAATTAGAATGCGCTTCGATATGCAGGTTGTGAAACCTTGCAATGCGTCGACCAAAACACACGAGCACGGACAAAATTTGTATGGTAAACATGCTGGCCATGCGTCACTGCCAACTCCACTGTTGCATCGCGAGCGACTGCTGACCATAGGGAGATTCGCTGCGTGAACACCCTTCTCGAGTCCGTTATGCGAACTATGTGCGTGAGCCCGCAAATAGCATTGGCATGCGAGTCTCTATCGCGGCATTTGGTGGCTGTTCCATAGTAACCAGCGCTAACGAATTCGGCCCGGAGTACGCGAGGCGCCTGACTTTGTTGGCAAGCTCACGCACACGGACGACGGTTTTTATGCGCGCAACTTTTTGTTTCGGGCGGGACGGCGCTAGACTGTCCGCTGGGCCGTCGGCACTTTTTCGTACACAATTATCGCGCAAATTTGCACACAGTATACACGCAAACATATATGAACAAGACCAAACACTAGCACACACATAAAAGCTTGCATTCAGTGCTGAACTTATTTTTAGTGATCTCGCGATGTGACGAAAAGTTGCGAAGAGATTGTGCTCGCACAACTGAATCAACGCGATGGTGGGAAAAACTATAACTTTTTAGACGACTTCGAATTCGAATTGATCAGATGATATATAATGCGAATATTCTCTCGAAGATACTACGTTCGACACACATTTCGGCATTGTTTAGCAACTAGGAGTCTCTGTTTTTTATTCGTAAATAATACACAATGCGACATCATCATAATAACGAGAACACATAAATTGATACAAGAGTAATAACTCGGCTGACTGGCAGCAGGGTGCTGGTGCGTGTACAAAATTCACCGCCCGAGGGACTCGGTTGATTTTTGTTTGTGCCAATTGCGAGAGAATGGCGACGGCACACGTTCGAAAAATGGACTGCGGACTATTGGCCGCATACTGGACGCGTCCCGAAAAAAAAACAATTTTTCACAACAATATTGGGACGGGACCGGCTGTACAAAGAATGTGTTGATGGCCGACTGCGGCTGCGCTGGCTGGCTCATATCGACACAATAGCGAATTGGACAGCGCTCAGAATATGAAGCAGAGAACCATTTGTTGTTCGGTCGTCGTTACGATTTGGTTTTCTGCAATAATAGTGGCAATGATTAATATCCGTAGTTGAGTGCACCGCATCTACTAAGTATTAGTCTCACTTTAGCCGTGAGCTTCTTTCGTTCCTCCTCCGCCGCGTGCTGCAGATAAACGTCCAGGCCGCATTGCGCCAGCAACTGTTCGATCTCGGCGCTGAACTCGGCGTCATCATCGGACGGCGGCGTTGGCGATGTCGGCTCCGCCTCCGCACACCCGTCGACATCGCTGACGTTCTCAATCGCAAACGTTTTCCGATACCACTCCTCGCAACGTTTGTGCTCGGCTGAAAAACCGTCCATCAGATACTGGTTCACAACCTGGACACTACATCGCTGCGCGCACCAGATTACACAGAAGAAAACTAATCGGTTTCTGATACGACCAAAGAGAATGACACAAACACAATGCACACACCTTTCGCATTTCGGTGAGCTCCTTGTTGGCGTCGTCATCGGCAAACGGATCGGGCAGCTCGCCATTCTCCTCCGAATCACAGCGCAATTGCGGCCACGGGACCACCGGCTGATTCCGCGGCACGTATTGCAGAATGTTCCGGACCTGGGCTGCACGCGCCCGGCGTTCGGCCACATTGACGTTGACAAGTCGTTGCGGGTGCATCGCGGCGAACCAGCGAGTGGATCGAGTGTGTGTTGGTTGGCATTAGTGTTCGATTAAATGCGGTATAAAACCCCGACTGCCTGTTAAATCGATTACTCTCGCTCGCGCTGCTTGGCAACGTTGTTTTTGTTTTAATCAAGTGGAAACCAAGCATTTTTGTAACAATACCCCGGAATACCTGATGCTGGAACGCAATCACGCAATTCCTGAGCGCAAACATAAATCCGTATAAAAACACATATAATTTACGGCAGCTCCACTGACTTAGATATGTTGTGTGTTTGTGTGTGTGTGTGTGTGTGAGAGTGCGGCCTGACCCCCATTTACGGTTTTTGCCGTGACCGCCCAACAGCGGCGCACACATACGAAATGTGAGCCTGCCACGTTACGTTTGTTGCTCGTGTGTGTTGGTTCTGTCCTGCTTCATTTTTCACATTAAACATTCATGTGACCGTTTGGCGGCTGCGGCTGCGCACGGTTAGCCACAAGTGTTAACCGCAACCGAAATTGTCGGACGCGTGTGTGTGTGTGTTTGCGGCGGAGGCCATCAGAGGGCTTCTCCGTATGTATATGTGTGTGAGTGCAAGTGTTGAATTGTAGTGGGGCATATTTGTTTTCATCACGGGCGGGCATTGGATATTCACGCCGGCACTCCGACGACGACGAAACGGAGCGCGCAAGCACAATAGGACTTTATGCTTGGCCCAGCAAGAGTTATGCGTTAGACATGCGAAATTATGTCGGCGGGCAAACAAGTTTTAATCAACGGTCCAATTCAGTTTGACCTCTTGCCGCCTCTCGGTCGTTGTAATCTAATTATGTGCGGTATAATGCGTATTTGTGCACCGGATTCCAGAGGCCAGGCACGATGACGAGGACGCCGCCGCCGGAGTGTTCCCTTCAACGACGACGACGACGGCGCGGGGTCACGTCACAGGGTCACAGCCAGCAAGCAGCCCCCAGAAGTGAGAAATACGTGGGATTATATTAGACGGTTCTTTCACCTCTCGCACCGGAAGATTTATATGCTAAACCGAAAACCGATTGAAAAGTTTCGCATCTGTTTGGCGTATGCGGCTTATCCCTCATCTCCGGTTCGTTTGGCGGCTGGCTGCTGGCTGCTGGCTGCTTCTGTTCGTTTGTCCGAGACTGAAACCAGCTTACACGGAGACGAGCGCCGTTATCGCCGTCGAATCGCAATAGATGTGCGGCGTTGTCAATGGCGTTTTTTTGTCTGTTGTGCACATCGTATTTGTTTGCGTGTATTGGTCGTCGGTCGGTCGTCGGTCTCGTCGGTCTCGTCTCGGTCACATCATGTCGCCCAAGTGAGCCGCCTTAACGGCGTCTTAAATTTTCTGCTGGCACAGCAACAGCGCGCCGCGCACGTCTTCCAACTCCCAACAAGCGTTCTCATTATCCGGACTTGCACGACATCGTCGTCGTTCGTGTGAGTGTGTGTGTGCGGGTGCGCGCAAAACGTCACACGAGGTGCGACGACATTGATAAATGATCTCTCGAAAGTTGGAGTTGTTTTTTTGCTCGGCGACTCGGCGTTGCCGATGGTGAGTGGTGGCGTGCTGGTGAGTGTGCCTGGGTGAGTGTGTTGTCATAACACGACCGATGTTTGTGCGTGTGCCGCTGCGCAAACCGAAGACAATGAAGCGACCTCTTGTCCGTAAAGTGGACGATTGTCGGGCGTGTCTGATGATGATGGGGATGACTGTGAGTGTGTGTGTCGAGGGGGAATTTAGTAGCCGATGTGAGTGCGTCGGGTGGAGGAGTTGGTGTTTTAGGACTAGTTTGAAGCGCACAGTCTCGTTTTTCTTGGAATATATTCAGTGGTGTCGTAATTTTGAGAATAGCTCGTTGGCATGCACGTTTCTTGCCAACATAAGGAGCAGTCAAGCACTGGAAAGAAAGGTAGTTTCTCCAATTGAGAACATAGCCCGGTTGTGAACACCACCCATAACTTTTGACATAAACCAGATAAAGCAAATATGTAAAATTTCGATTGCGTTGACATAGCGCGCAATCGACATTTTACAGATGCGATAATATTATGTCATGTGTGAAAATCAACAATGATCCAAGAAGAAAATTATTTCTAAATGCAATAAAATTGGGTGAATCATAGCAAAATAGTAAGTGTCATATACATATTTGTGTCAATGAAATGTTATCTATTTTGTGATTCTATCAAGTAAGTTTCGAACTAGAAGTTTCAACCGAACAATTTGCTGCTCATTATTTCAAAGTGTCTGTATTTCTCAGATGTGGTCACCATATTTTCACCGGTTGTGGTACCACTTCAATACATCCATTTAAAAAAATGTATTTCTGGCTGCTGTATCCGCAGTACGAAGCAAATTCTGTGAACTTTTCATTCTTCTGATTAAAATCAGTATAAAGGCTGGCATTTAATTCGTCTCGATGAGTCGTAGCCTCAATATTTCACATGCTGTATGTGCATTTCAAAGGTTCAATTTCCAGTATAGCAAAAATAATCTAGTCGTCATACGATTTCCAGTATAGCTATGTTTACATAATTTACAAAACCACAACAAATGGTTTTACTTTGATTTTTTTTCCTTTTTAAAGGTATTTTCACTTTTGTAAGAAATAGTTATCGTTTAATGTTGAATAATTCCGATGTTATTAATGTAATCGATTTAATTTCTTCCCCAGAAGATGGCTATGTTTCTTGGCTTTCTATTAATATACACATCTATGAGATATTATCTTGATCAAAAGTTATGGCAAATAAATCAAACTTTGTCCACAACCGGTTAAATTATCGTACTGTTTTGTCCAGGATACGCTGCAGATGTGTAACAGGAATAGCGTTTTTCACTTTATTTTCCGACTCAATTTTTCTGTCAGGAGGAAATTTCATTCTGCAAAAGCAACACATTTTCCAATCATATGGTATAGTCACCGTTCTTCATATTCAGCTTCTGAATATAGCAATTGAATCGAGAAATGTGACTCGGAAACGGCATAACTCGACTCTCGTCCATTGACCACTCAATTGTCGTTTACGAGCTCATTCCAATGATTTCAGCGCGTTCGTGTCAACGCGTATCACGCATATAAATATAATTAATGTCATGTCAAGGTGTGGTTGCGGTTGATCTTCTTTTGTGTGTCGAGCCAGACACACAAGCGCATCGCGATATCGTTTTGATGCTTGTCATCCGGCATCAATGCGCGGCATGAACGATGGCTTGTTCAATAAAAGGCCGTTTGGCGGACGACGTTTTGTTCGCTTCTATAGAATTGGCGCGGACGGTTCGGCCCCTAATGAGATGCTAGTCTCGCACTCGCGTGCCTGAGCAACTTTTAACGATGCGGATGTCATCGCTGCGGCTGCTGTCGTTATGTCAGCGTGCGCATCAAATGCAAATGTATTATACACAATGTCTGCAGTCAAGTTAAGCATAATTGATGATGAATGCATCGACACACGCTCTGCGAATTGCGTATTTCCACAGTCATAAAGGCAAACACGAAAGTGTGGTGTCACAATCTCGTCGAGCGCAATATTTGCTGTGTCTGTTCATTGATTTGGAATTTGCGAATTAAACGCTATTTTCTAGTGTAAAGCGAGCCGGCTATTTGTTATTCCATTCAAGTGTTTCGGTAGATTCAATCAAAGTGGTGCAAAAATTCCAGTTATTCGCATTGTTTGTTATGTTAGTAGATATGCGTTGTCCGTTAATTCAATCGATATCATATGAACAATTTCCATCTGCATGAACGCAAATGAGTTTGTGGTGGGTGTGCTCGCTGTGTGTTGCGCTTTCATGCACACTTGTGCGAATTTAAATGCAAACACAATCACGAGTAGCGCGGATGTGGTTCGAATGTGTTTCGGAATTTCGGAATTCAATTGAGCATTGGCCGTTGCCACGACAACATCTATTACACTTGTCAGTCGATAGTAATCAAAGCATTTCCACTATAATATCAACATTTGCGAAATTGTGAAGCGAGAAAAAACGATCCAAATCGATTAAGCATCAAACGGCAATTCGCTCACACAATATGTTGCTGGGGAAATTACATTCATTGCATATGTGTGACGGAGGCGAGTATATTCCATGCATATTTCTTTCAGTCTCACGAACCACACGCGATGCCAGCTGCCACAGCAATGCATTCGACGTTTCAGATTATGTGTGCGTGCGAGAGGTCGTTGAGCAGGTGCGCTGGATGCTGGATGCATGCGCATAAGGACCGGTGCCGGTGCCGGTGGTGCGTCTGAGTGTATAGTGTGAAGGACGCGCATACGCACTACGACGTCGACCTCCAGGACCATAACGATTACGCTGGTGCACATGCAGTGAATTGCTGTTGCACAGAGTCGTCTGACGCCCACTCACTTTGCGACCATGCGGAATCGAGTGGGCCTTACCATATACGAATTCGTTTTCGAACGTTCTGGAACGCACTGCAGTGCGATCGCAGTGTACGAAATGTAACGTTTTGCACTGCAGCACTGCACTGTTCTCAAGAGCATACAAGTATATTATTATTTGATATGAAAGTTTCACTGCTCACTGCACTCGTATGGCGTTGGGTGTGCGCCTTCAGCATGAATAGATTCGGGTGAAATGGTAGGAAATTGGCAAAACGAAGTGGAAAAATGCCGGCACATAAATCGTATACTGATGCAACATTGTACGGATGCGAGACAACTTCAAAAGTGATATGTTGTTAGTCTGATAGGGAATAACATGCATATGTATGTACATGTACTTTTATTCCAATATGATTGCTATGAATATTGATAGTAGAATTAGAAACTCATATTAATGTTCATCGTTCTATTGCTGAACAGTGGCTGTGTGCTTATGTTAATATATGGTTGAGAGATTCTTTAATCAATAACTTATTATTATTATGTAGCGTTTATTTTAAATAATATTATCGATTAAACCAAATAAAAAATATGTGTGTAACGTTTGATAGTATGTGATGTCCTTTAGTCGTTTATCTAATGATACTATGATACGATATGGCTGTGGCTGTGCAATGCAGTTAACCACTATCATGATACGACGCCTTGCGGTTTTGCAGTCAACTAAACTACGCCGCTGTATACGTTGTGATGTTATGCGTCCTGCTGGGCATCGCACAACAGCCAACCGTAACTTTGATGTTTAACTGTTACGACCAACGATCATCAGCCATTAGCGAGGTACGTATATGATGTAGCCGCATTTGTGTTTATCTGCTACTTGGGTATAAACGACACATTATACCACTTGAATAGTGTTAGCATATGAATGTGTATAAGTTTATAAGTTAAACTTGAAATGAAGCATCTCTTCTGTTTTTTGTGTGTTTTCGTGTAATTGCAAGCCACAGAGGTGTGCACTACCAACCAATATGAATCCGAGTGTTGTGTAGTAGATATCAATCGTTTTTCAATCACTATTTCGTTTGGAGTGCACAGCAGCAGACTGTCCAGCCTATTTGCCATCAATGCAATTAAAATCAGCCGATGCTCGACGATGCACTGGGGCATCCGGTATCCCGGTCACCATCACTCGAAGGCACCTTGGACCCAGAGCACACAGAGGGAATGTCATATTATGTCCACAATGTGTCCAAACATGTACATTGCCAAATTAGTCGAGCGCATTAAACCTCCGGGCGTGATTCGTGATGGCATGCGAAAATTAGTTCGGTGCACTCTCGCAGGACTGGGCCGATGAGTATGTAGTATGAAGTGTGTGTGTGGGTGAGTGTGTGTGTGAAAACGGGTCGTGTTAATGTGATGACGTGATTCGCGCCCAGCTCAGTGCTGCACTCGCTGCACGACTTTTCGAGTTTGGCCCGTGCGACGAGTTTGGTGAACATTTAATTAAATTTGTAAAGTCCCATGTACGCTGACTCGCTGGGTGCATTTGATAGCGGACCAGACCGCCAGACAATGTAAATATATACATCCGCAAAATTGTGTGTGTCAATCGTCGGCGTCGGCGTGCATCGTGCGAATGGGGGGTGGACGTTGCGTGTTGTTTTGGTCGCATCAATGTGTCGGTTAATCACAGGTAGAATGCCCATTGGCCAAAAAGAGGTGGTGTAAAATTAATTACATCACCGCCTCGATGAGTAGAAAAAATGTAAATGAAGCGCGAGTGTGTGTGTGCGGATGGATAATAAACGAGATTTAAGCACATGCGGTTGACGTTAATCAGCCGTCGGCAGTGTATGCATATGCATGATGTGACTTTTTTTTCGCGTTTTTCGCTGCTGTTTGTTTTGGGTGAATTCACAATTTGATTAATTATCCAGTATCGCGAATTATTATTTATCGTTAATGAATGCAAAGTTCATCAGACAAAAAAACATGTTTTTTTGTCGTAAATTGAATACGTCGTAAATGATGTGTGTAATTTGGGCCAGAACTTTAGGAACCTCTAGCGGGCGCAACAAACAGCAGCTGCTGCTATCGAATTCGGCGTCTCCTCTCGCTATGTGAGGTCGTCCGTCGATGCAGCACAATTTTCTCTATTCATATTCTGACAGAGTTTTTATTAGGCAACCGCACAGCAAGTTTCGACGGTCACGTGGTCTCGTGTGGCGAACTGGCGCGCTCACACACGATCAATTCTCCGGCAACCAGAGCTAAGACTGCTGTGCTCAACATAGAACAGCCATCTCAACCATCTCGCCCAACGCACACACCCACAACCCACACACACGCCCAATAGACTCGAGAGTTTTAAAGTTGTGGCATGTGTGGTGATAGGAAAGTCGGTTTGATGATGTTCAACCAAGTGTACGGTTCAAGGTACACTACACATGTGCCGCACACAGTCTCTCCTCAACCCGCAGCGCATCAAGTGTGTGTTTCTGCATAGTCACCACTTTACTAAGTTTGTGTGAACTTAAATCAGAGGAGCGCAAGCGCAACTAGTCTGCCTGCACCGACGACTGTAGTGGGGCGTCGTTGGCTCCTTCAACCGGCGGCGGTGGAGGACTTACACGGTTTATTGTTGAGACTTCCGCCTCATTTACGAGTAAATAGTCTGGGGCTCCGAAAACAAAGTTCACAAAACACCACCCACTCGACCAGGCGCGGTTCCAGGATTCGGGGGGCCCTACATTTTTTGCAGTACAACATACATATATTAGTAAGGCTCTATTCCTTTATTGGCCCAAAAGGCCTCAGATTTTTCACCAGAAGTTTTAAAGAATCGAACAAGAATGTGAGATCCTGCATTGACATTAGTGGCCCGATCAAAGGTGTATCCTTAACGTGAAAAATTACAAATATCGACAACACATCCGAAAATATTGATTGCCAAAGTCGACAAAGGGTCGACAAAGGTGTATTTGTGTTTGGATCAGCAGAAGAATTAGACGAAAAGGTCTTGAAACCGACGAAAACCTAAACATATCTATTCGAAATCACGAAAAACAAGATTTTCAGTAACATTTTCCATGCGCATTACAAGTTTTATAATAAACCGATCAAGATATGTTCGAAAGTTTTCTTTTAATCTATCGCTACTGATATACAAATTGGCTGCCATTCACATGAATGATGGAAAATTCCAGAAAAGCAACCTGGATCCGCGACTGCACTCAACCCAACACGCTCCCGGTCCCGAACAAGAGCAGCCCTTCGAACCCGGCCCAGACAGCCACAGACCAGACCGGCATATTCTATGCGGCGTAGCCGAATCGTAGCGGTAATTATTCGGTATATTTACAAAGTCATCGCGACGACGACGACGGTGCGGTTGGTGGGACTGACTGTTTGGCTTGTGTACGTTTCACTTTAGCGCCTGGATAATTTCGCACGTGTGCCGACGACGACGACGACGAAGGCAAACTTTGTGTGGGCGCATTACGCGGCGAAGTCATTCAAAAACGCTCACAACACGCAATCCTATCGCGAGCGCGAGAGAGGTCTTTGCAGCGCCTGAGTTATGAGCGCACGCGTATAGAATATGTTTTGTTCTGCACACACACACACATAACACTAGGTAGGTGGGTGTACAGACTTCGCCGGATTCGGAGTCGCGACGGGGCGCTAGCGTCGAATTGTTTGCATACCGTGCTCATTAAACTATTTGAAAAGTGTGCCAGCAATTCCGAAGTTCGCAACCGGTGTGCTGGCTGCGATTCAGTGTGCGCATGTGCGTGTGCGTGCACGCATCCCTTCGCGTTGTACGCTCACGTACACATCGTGTCTGAAGTGTGGAGTAAATGTTTGATCGGCTCACAGCACAACTCACACTCGACTCAACGACTGATCACACGCAGAGAGACACAAACTCTGGCTGCTCGCGCAGGTACATACTACATATAGGCCTAGGCGACGGCATCCGATTGAGCTCGCCAAACATTTGCATAACATAAATCCGCCATGCACACACACACACACACCCACAGCAGTACACCAGCTCGCCGCTCGGCGCCCTGCGGGCACGTCGCGATCAAGAAGCCATCGCGCGCGCGCTTCTAAATCGCTACCACCCAACCCATCCATTCAGCCATCCGACCACCATCCAACCAAAACGGCACGACTCCGAATCCGACGACTCCGACGACGACGGAGACTTGATTCGCTCCACTGGTGCTGGTGTGTGTGTGTGTGCGTTTGCGTGCACGTGTCGCTGTGTATGTGTGTGTGTGTTGTTTGCTGCCATCCGCTGACGGTGCTGCCGGCACTGCTGCATGGCACACAGGAGATTTCCGCATTATCGTGCGGTAACGGTTCATTCGTGTGCGCCGCACACAAGCGCACACGCAGCCGCAGTACGCGCCAGCGTATCAGGCCAGGCAGCCAGCCAGCCAGCCCGACACGTAATGTATAGCCGCGTATATAGAATATGTATAACACCAAAACGGTTTCGACTACCATCGGCGAGGCGCATCTCGCCCGCCACCGTCACCGTCACACATACACACAAACACACCCAACAAGCTGTTTTGTCGCAGCCAACGACGACATCGACGGAGTACACCAGCTCCTGCGCTCAACTTAGAGCACGACAATAACAACACAGTGGCAAGCTGCGAGCACAAAAAACATTTACACCAAGCCAACATTTCACACCCTCCATCGTTCGACGTTCGCTGTGGCGCAGACACATTCCCATACGACATATATGTGTATACGTAGTGCTAGGTGCTAGTAGTGTGAAGAGAGCTCCCCGACAGCCCGCATATAATTCTTGTCACGCGTTTACCGCAGCACAGCGAGAGCGCAGGCACGCACGCGATGTTGCTGCTACTGCTGCTTCTGATGCTGCCGCCGCTGGTGCTGTTGGTGTGTGTGTGTGAGTGTGTGCGTCCTTATGCCCGATGCGCACCATCAACTTCAACACGAACGAAAAAGAACTGTGTGCGTGAGTGCGTGAGTGCGCGAGTGTGTTCCGTGCTGTGTTCTGTGCCGCTAACACTCAAAGGATTTGATTTGTTTGCGCGAACGCGCGCACGCGTGCATGCTTGGGAGTGTACGGTTTCAACTTCGCGTGACAGCGCACCCGGCACTCCTCGCTGGGCGTCTGTGACAGAGATCCACAAAGACTACGTCAAATCGTAAACGTATTGCCGTCGCCATAAAGACAAGGATCATGTGTGCGCATTTACGGGGGAATGTTCTTCGAATCGAGAAAAATGGGTTCTTCTGGTCTATATGTCGTATGGCTTGCGCGCACTACGCACGCACACACTGTCAGAAAAGCATATTATAATAACAACCCGGGTGCGAGTAGGCGAGTGTGTGTGTTTTCTTGCTTGGGATGCTGACCCAATTTAATAAAAACCTGGGTGGCATGGCCGAAGGCGATCACGCTCGCAAGCACACACACACAGACCATACACATACACATACACCAGGCCGGACAACAAGCGCCGGCTGTGGCAGCCGACGCGTTCGGGCCGCAATCTAACCTCTATCTAGGCGGGTGTGCACGGGTTACGGCCGTTCGGCGGCATGCCGCATGCATACAGTTGTATATGGGACACATAAATGCGTTTGACATGTTTAACCTTTTTATTTATTCATTCACGCGCACACGCTCTCGCACACATTCGTCTTTATTAACATTCGCGAGCGTGCTGCTGGCCTGAGCGATCCTGCAGCAATGCGCCAAGGTTCGGCGAGCCAGAATCCGAAACAAATTGAACCATTTTATTTTTTCATCATTGGTTCACAAGTGTGCGCGTGCGCTGCTTTAATGTGTATCTCTCTCTGCCGCTGTCTACCTACATAACAAAGCCGGCTGTACCGGAGCGGATCGAATACACACGCACACAGTAGCGGATCCAGGACCTGACCGTAAAATGAAAGTTATCATTCAGCCATATAGCCCTAAACATAGTAGAATTCATACGTGGTTACACTTCTTTTCATACCGTATTATTTGTATCCAGACCTACGCATTTGGCGCTGCTTTATTGCAAAATAGATTTAGTACATAGTTTCGCAGAAATCCGGACAAAATGTAATTGAAAGGGCTACATGAGTTCGAATGGAACTATTGAATAAATTCAGCATTGAACCATTAGGTCGAGATGAACAGCAACACATTATTTAAAATATACTAGAGCCTTGTTGTATATAAATTCACACATTTAGATTAACAGATGAAAAGCGGCACGATATGATATTTCGAGTTGTTAATAAAAAGTCTCCGGTCCTTCCAGAATGTTTTCCCTTATACATGTAAATCTGAAATTTGTTGGTAAGATATTAATTTTATAATTTGATCTGGTAGGGAGGCCCGGTGCGCGTTCTTACATTTTTGAATATTCAAGACTTTTGGAAAAAAATCATAGGCCCTCTGGGCCAATATCTTGGATTTTATTGTATTCCGTAACCAAATGTGAGTTTTTTTTCCATTTATTCTGCAAATTAAATTGATTTTATACGTTTATAAAATACAAAAACGAAGGAAAAATTATAATATACTGAATGTAAGTGGACTGCAAACAAATTGAGGCCCCCGACTAATACGGATCCTGGATCCGCGCCTGGGCTTGAATTCGTACAATGAAATTAATTTATTTTGCGACAAAGATAAAAGTCGAACGAGATTTATGAACATTCCGAATGAATGAATGAATGAATGAATGAATGAACATTACGAAATTAGCCTTCCCCCATAGCTCAATCTTAGATCCGCTACTGCACACACACACACTGGCAAAAGCAGCGCACCGGCAGCATCAGCGTGTTTGCGTGACAAACAGCAGCATTGGGGGCTGCGCGCGCGAGATTCACGAGCGCCGGGTTCGGCGACACATTTTCGGGTTTTGTGCGATCGACACGCGGCGGGGGGATTGAGCTGGCAGATAGGCCGCGACATGCGTCGCGCGATTGGTGCGATGCGGTCGCGCATTACCAGCAATTGGGTATAAATCTGAGACAAGGATTCCAATTTATTTTCGGATATAAATTCATTATCCACACTCGCATGTGAGTGTGTTCGTTTGAACTTGGACGGAATGTGCGGCCCGACCGAGCGATCTCGCCGTGTATGCTGAACCAACTTGTTTGCTTGTAGACGCACGCAAGACGCACCCGTCGTCGATAAATTACCTTGTCATTATGCATACATCCTTTCCAATTATATGGGCGAGCATCGCGTTGCAAAAGTTTCGAATCTCTCTCGTCGTCGGCGGGGTTTGCTGCACACGCCTCTGTCTGATGACGACGACGACGACGACGATGACGACGATGCGACGAGCGACGAGACGAGAGTTTACGAAACAATGGAATTTTAATTATGTATATGTTTAATACGAGCTTCGGCTCCGGAACTTTGTGTGCCGGTACATAAATGCTCGGTCGAATGTGCCTCAATTTTCCAAGTTTACCACAAAGTCAATTATAATTTGGTTATGTTAACCTCAACACATACAGCGTCTGCGCTAATAGGCACAAAGTGCAAATTTATGGGTATCAAGATTAGTGTTTGGTTCCCGTGCATGTGACATAATTAATTGGTACATGACAATAAATTCCGGCCCTCCGCATACACCCCGTTTCTCACGGCCCAACCGGATCGACCGACTCCTCCCGCACCCGCACCCAGCTCTCAACAACTTCTCAACAAGTGGCGTATTTCTCATAATATATATTCCCCCTGCGCCGCCGCCGCCGCCGCCGCCGCCGACTGTCTCGCACCGTCGACGACGTAGCAAATGGATTGTTTGACATTATTGGAATGTATTTGCCATCTATCGCACAAAGATGCCAAGGCACACAACACGCAACACACAGCCAACGAAACGGATACCCGTGAGGAATTCGTTTCTTTTGCTCCAACACGCACAGAAGGTGTTTTTGATGTTCACAAGCTAAAAATAGCACGCGCGCAAAGCATAGCCCGTGTGTACATCGCGTGCGCTATGGCTCCAGACTTTAGTGCGTTCTATTTTTGCAGAGTGTCCTAGAGACACACAGGGTGAGTCGCTTGCGCTGCGAAGTCTCATACCAACGTGAATGACGCTTGCGTCTCATTTCTACTTTATGATTCAATTCGGTCTATATGAGATCAATTCAATTACATGTTTGTTACTTTGTGTGTCTGAATCATCTCAACCCGAAACCATTAATTTCAATTTTATATTATGAAAATATCCATAATATTTGTTAACTAAAATTGGTGTTGGTTCGAATACCAAAAGTCTCGTTGGCATGGGACTGTTTAAGTGGAAACGAAGAGGGTAATTGCACAATTGCACAATGTTCACCCTAGGCCAGCGCACGCACTCATTCAATCGACGCCAACGTCCGTCGATCCGAACGTTCAGCATACCGCAGCCGCACCCGCTCTTGGCCGATGCAAGCTTCTGCTGCGCGCACTCCATCCATTTGTCTGACATTCCGCATGCACTTGCCTCCTATTGCAACCGCAGACGCCGCCGCTGCCAAAGTCTTGAATGCGGTAGAAACTTTAATGTATATAAATATACGCGCGGAATTCTCTCATGCCAAACGTGCTTAGTAGTACATGAACTAAACACTCTGTTCGCCAACACGTCGCATACTGCAGTCCGCCAGTGTTATGTAGAGTGAACCCGAGTTACCGAAGTTATATTAAATTCGATGCGCGTCGGGCAGCACGCCGCAGCAGCAGCCGCACAGCAATACGATGCCGCTAAGCTCGGGAAGCTTCCCGCCAGTGTGTAGTTGGGGATACGTTGTGTTGACGTGTGTGTGTGTGTAACAGGCAGTCTGGAAAGTCCCAAAAGATTGATGTAGGACACATCTTTTCGATAAGTGTATTTGTGAATAATCAACATTGTTCCATTGAAGGACTATATACCGAAAATGGCGATCTTACAACTTTTCTAAGTCCTTCGTATGAAACTATATATTTTTTATATATATATTTTGACATGTCTAGTATTTGCGGTATTTCTGCATGAACAGATTCAGAACAGCGAGATTAACAGAGTTTCTGACTGTCTTTTTTCTGCGATTACTTTTTCATCGGTGCTAAGGCTTTTCCCAGCAAGCATGCTTTATAGTTTTTCTTCGATTCTGGCAATCGTGACAGCATATTTTTCTTCGCAATGTCGATTGTATCTTGGCCATTTTTAACTTCAGGTGACCCAATAATTCAATTTAAAGTTTAGGCTTATTGCCTTTCCTTACTCAAGTACCCGATTCAAAATATAAAGTTTCTTCAATCAAATCAAAATATCGAACGAAGCCAAATTCCTATCGATGTCAAATTTAGTATATCGTCGTTCAATGGAACTATGTATGTCGATTTTATTCACAAATAATTTTATCAGAAAAATGTCCTACTATCAAACGATACGGGATACGGACTTTCCAGCCTCACTGTTATGTGTGCGTCTGCGGTTAAGAGTGTGAAAATGCAGCGGTGTGCGACGGGTTGGCTACTGTTCGCTGCGTGCGCACCGACTTGTTCCATGTGCCACGCCATGTGCGTATATTGGGCTCCGGAGTGCAGCCGTGTAGCCGGGGCTCTGGTTTGTGGCGGCCAGATGCAAGCGGAACAGAGGTTTGGCACACAATTCACCACATGTTTGTGATGACGTACGTGCGGTGTCGACATCAGCAGCAGCGCCACGATGGAATGCCTGGCCCCGACCAACCGATGCATTTATGGCCATTTGTGAAATCGCTCTCTCCGATGTTTTGTATCAGCTATTATAGTTATTTTCATTCAATTCGACTGGCTAAGAACTATAATGAGAAAATTGTGTAGTGCTCGACTTTGAGTAATTGAAGAGGTGCTGAGTGATTTATTAGACTTATTAAAAGTGATTTATTAGGTGTGTATAGAGATAAAGTTAGTAGAGTTGAGGTGGTATTTTACTACCGATGATCAAATTAGTTATCCAATTACCTGTCCACGTTTTTCTGCTCTGCTGTGAAAGTAATGTTTTATCGTAGTTCCAATATAAATAAAATAATGTTCGCTTTCTTAAAGTTAGTGTTTCATCAAGTTCGTAGACCACTGTTTCTGTATAGAAATGAATCTTCGAAACTTATCATCGTTATTCGCCTTGCACTACTAAATCGGTCGAATTCGGTACTAAATTCGCTAAAACAAAAATGCAACAGTTTTATCTATTGACCGGCTGAATGAACTTTTTCTCCTTATATAATGGCGTATGTTGTATTTTTCGACATGACCTCAGAAATTGCCTAGATATCATGTTCGAATTTCCGTAGGCCGATTTGCCGCACATCGATTGGAAGTTTATAACATGGTGTAACGTTACCGTGCAAAAAAGGTTTGAAAATGCGATGAAGTGAAATAAGAAACACGCGAAACGTTAATTTTCGTAGAGGAATATAGTATTAGGTGTATAACCTTGCTCCCGCCGTTCTTGTATATCAGTCTCTAGCGGTCTTTCTGATTGCTTGAAATTGATAAAAATCGGCATACAGTAGGCTTGGGTATCTGTGTACCTAATGGCATCAAAACATAGGTTCAGTTTGCATCATGAAGATGTTATTAATTGAACATGTCCGCGTTCGAGCCAAATGTTCATCATTTGCGGGAAGTCATGCTTTTCTTATATAAATCGAAGATCAGTAATGCTGAGGTTCATTGATGCGCTCAGACACTTACGGCAAATTTGCTCTTGATGATAAAGATCATGTCACGAGTGAATTCAATGCTTCAAAAATTGTGATTACGGAGTCCTAGGCCATTTGGTCTTTTGGTGAGACCAGATGTGAGACCAGATGAATAAAAGGGACAATACAGTCATTTTCTTGAATGACAATTCTCGACACCCCATCGCAAAAAATTTCAATTAATACATAGGAAGTCTGAAATGGGAGATTTAAACCCCCCGCTGTACTCTCCGGACTTGGCTCTATCTGAATTATACTTGTCCCGATCGATGGCACTAGGCCTCGTTGACGGAGTCCTCGTCATTCATTCATGAATAAGTGAAAAATTTGACTGTTTAATGAATCGCTACAAAAAATGACCCGAATGCTACCAAAAAGATGGTCAAAGGTAGTATATAGTTATTGTCAGTATTTTGGACAAGAAATATGTAGCCGTTTCTTCACAATAATTTCTCAAAGTTGGACAAAAAACGGCGGGAGCAAGGTTGTACACCTAATATATACTTGTCAGATAGCTTACACTTTTCAAGCTATAATATCTCTGGGTAAATTCAGGTGTGTGATATAAAAGGGAATAGAATTGTTATGACCATCGAAAGATCACCTTCTACAACATAGTGATAACAACAATGTTCAAAGTGCATCAAAACCAAACTATTCCCTCTATATTTTGTGTCGAGTTTCAAATTCAGAAAGTACTAAATTCTATATATTATAGTTTCATGACGCTCTGTACTGGTTCTGGTAACTTAATCCGGAATGCAGGTGCTCGTGATATCCTATCCGTATCATGCCATGCTTCTCTGGTATGCCAGTTGGTCACAAATTACCACTCGCCTGCGCATGCACTATTATATATTGCATGAAACAGTTGGCGAATGAAGTGGCCAGCAAGACTCTTATTAGCATACAATTGTGTGCGATTTTCAACTCCAATTTGCCCGCAGAGCCTCCGGCACGGTTGAGAAAGTTTCGCCGAGCACAAGTGCACTGCAGTACGTCCGGACTACCTCTGCCACATCTGTGAGCACTATAATCACAGAGTGTGCGGTTCAATATCTGATGTAATACCGAGACGCCACTTGGTAATTCTGTATTTAGTTTCGTTTGGTCTACCGACGACGCCTTTACTATCTTGCGCGCTAACGACCAAAACTCGAGGAATTCATAAACAAAGCGCGCACCGAATTCGTAGCATATTTGTGCAGCATCAGGAATTCAACGCACACATTGCGTCTTGGCGCTTGACTTGGCAACATCAAACAGGAGGAAATTCTGCTCAAACTCTGCGTTGCAGCTATGCTGGCAACAAAATTCACTCCAAGTCTGTGTACATGTGTGCGTGTGCTAGAGCACAGCATCGATGCACACGCGCGAGATTCGCCGGTAACATCCAACGACGACGGGTGGGTGGCCGCGCAGTGTTGCTGGAGTGGGTGGCGAAATGGCTCAACAGAGCGAAGCGCCAGTGCGCTGTTGCCGCACCGCTCTCTGGCTGGCCGTGCATGCGTCACGCTCTGATCCCGAGTGGACCCCTTCGTGCAGCAGCCAGTAGCATCAGCATCCCCTCGTGCCGCTTCGTGCGTGCGACGAACTCTCAGGCCCGCCTGGGCTGTGGTGCCCGCCGCCGCCGCAGCCGCTGCGGTCTCAGTTTCGTTTGGATCGTCATCGCGCTCGCATCTGGTCCCGGGTTCGTGAACTAGTGCACAATCGCCCGAATCGCGCGCGCGTACTCCGCGCCAGAGAACACGCGCACACTAGACTTTCTCGGCCGCACGACGCGCCGACGTCGCGGGTATCGTGGATACGCGCATACACACGCACGCACGCACACAGTCAGACCGATTTGTTTTCCCCTGTCGACGTCGTCGTTGTCGTTGTTGTCGTCATCGTCGTCATTGCTGCCGTTGTCCGCACAGTCGCTAGTGTATGAGTGTGTGTGTGTGTGCGTGTGTGTGTATTTGTAAAGAAATTTTCACTGTTGTATCTCTGCTCGTCCAGACATTTGTGCTCGTCCGTTTTGTGAGTGTGAGTGTGCGCTCTTCTGCGGTGTTTTATGGGTTCGTCGGCAGCTGCACTTTAAAGCATCGACAGTCCGCACGCCCGCCCGCCCCCCATCAACCTGATTCGAATGCGCCAAGTTGTTTTGTTTGTTGTGTTTGTGTGTATGTGTGTGTCGAGAGTCAAACAGGTTTCCGGATCTCCGGTGATCTGTAATGCAGGGATTCTCTATGCTTCTGCGCATATTCGCTACATTTTTCGCAACATTCACTATTCACTGCGGACCAATTCTATCGACCTCTGGCCACCAGTGTCCTTGAATGTCGAGTGCTGAACCAGTGTGTGCGAGTGTGTGTGCGAGATTCGCGTACGAGAGTGATTTGCGGTTCGCATGAATTATTCAATGTGTTTGCCCGAACAAAGAGCACAGCTCTGCTGCTGCTCCGCAGGCGTCGTCGTCTCAGGGCGGCACGATGCCTGCTAAATGTGTGTAGAATTCGCTGGCGTAATAATATATTTAATTACTCAACGCACACGCAAATTCATCAACACCACCAGCACCGGCGCCACCAACAAGTCAGCTGCTCCGCACCAGCCAGCCAGCGAGCTCCAGACGATGGGGCTGTGCGGTCTCAGCACGGTCTATATTTGTGCTCTGGTCTCGGTGCTCTGCTGTGCGTGCACGCATCTGCGGAACGTTATCGATTAATTTATTTTGGAAGCGAACAGTCTCCGCGCGCGCATTGCCGACGTCGCCGCAGCCGTCGACGATGCTGTGGACGTCGAGAATGCTGAGGGGGTGGTTCTGTGTGCGTGCCGGAGGAGTTGGGCGGGCTGCCGCAGTGTGTTTTTGTGAGGGTATGCGTCTGTTTGTCTGTGTGCGTTTGTGTGTGTGTGTGGGTATGCCGTTCGTGCTATGCGTGAATTCGTAGATATGTAGATAGAGTAGATGCCACCCTCAATAGGACACTTGCTAAATTTTAAAATCGACAAGAACAATGAATAGTGCGATGTGGATGCCAGCCATTGTCTATTCATGCTTGTGCTCAAAAGCCCGAATTGAATGAACGTGAAAAAAAATGCTCAGTTTTATCGGTGGAGAAATGTAAATGCACAGGTAATTGAACCTTCTGATCGTGAGGCCGAGTGCCGTTAGTTAATACGTGAATATTTAGTATGGGCAAAATACAAATTATTATTATTGGATCAAAATTGTTTTTATGTTTCTGTTGCAAAATAACTCCTCAACGAGTGTTTCACGAAAAGTGTCCGATTGAGGGGGCATCTACTCTAATGTTGGATGCTGTGCTATGTTGTGCAGTGTGCGATGGAGGGTGTATGATCTGTGTGGGTGTATGTACCATGATGCTGCGGTACAATGATGCTGATGCTATGCGGTGATGGTCGTTGTGACTCTATGATGCTGTGTGTGTGCACGAGTGCTGCTTGCGCTGCTGCTGATGTTCACGAAATGTTCGTGCCCGTTTGAATGTGAATGTGAAAGAACAGAGGACTGTTTGGAGCAGCAATGTACTGTAATAGTAAGACTAGGGCGAGAGTGGCGCGATGATTCGTCTTGTAAAGTGCCGTCGTGTATTTGTGTATGTGTGTGTGTGTGTTTGTGTGCACACTGGCGGTGGTCGTTCAACCACTTTGCGTTTGAGATGAATACTTGTTGTTGTGTGTGTGTGTGCTGTGGATAGCAGAAAAGCACGAACGTGCAAACGCGCGAGTGCTCTAAGTGAGTGGAGTGTTTTTGTGTATCCGAAAACACACGCACACACACACACACATAAACAGACAGTGCGCGCATTAATCACACAAACACACAATCGTCCACGCAATCTGCCGCCCAGTGCCAGAGAATTGAAAAGATCAATTAAAACTCGGTCTCAGTGCGCGCCGCCCGAAGAGTGTTCTGTGTGTGTGCGAATGTGCGCGTATTTGCATATTGTTGGAATCCGCGTCACGTCCGCACCGAAATTGTCGTGGAATATTCCGAGCCCGGTCATTCGGCGGCCACCACCTCCCACCCAGGCCGACAACTCTCATACGAGAATAGACACACATACAAAAAATACTACCCTAACGAAACATGATTCGTTCACGTGTTGCAGGGAAAATAAGAGTCACACAAAAATGTTAATTATGTGGTTTTGTTGATTCAACATCATTCTAATGAATACGGAAAAATCGTTGAAGAAAAGTCTCACCATTTGGTTCAGCGCGCCCAGAGAAGGCCGAGTTTTATATATATGGAGAAATGGTCGAGCTAATTCGTTATTCGTTCGACAATTTCTCCATATAATATCTGAGCCGACGTATTCTTAGAACGTATTCAGCCAAAGGCAAGACTTTAATTCAACGATATTCGAGAATATTATAGAAGAATGTGTATTGAACAAAACTACATCATTTTATTTCTTGTATCACTGTTACTTTTTATACAAAACTTAAATGAAGCACAATTTCGTGTATGTTTCAAAATAATGAGTTAGACTAGTATATACAAGCGTGCACCCACACTCACACACACGCATGTGGCGAACGTGACTTTTGGCTGGATTTTTGATAAAGTTCAGCGAGCGAGCGATTCTCCGACACCGTTGTCTGTCGTCGTCGTCGTCGTCGACGCAGTCAGACCAGCTTTAGCACGCGAGTTCATCAACCGCCGTCGTCGCCATCGAGGACGTCGAGTCCATGCGACTGGTGAGACACCACGCAACGACGACGACGACCATCACCAGCACCAACGGTCATTGTCATTGCGCCGAGCCCATCGGCTCGTCCAGTGTCAGCCGTTGCCATTGCGCTGGCGCAGTTCGCGTGCGACATCGATTGGTCGGCGGCGGCGGCGGAGGTTGTCGGCCAGTCGAGCCAGTTCGGATGAAAATCGCGGTGACCTTGAACCGCAAGGAGATGATGATACTGTTGAGCACAGACGCACATCGACGACGAGGACGACAAGAGTGCATCGAGCCCAGTGACCGCGTGTGTGATAGTGAGCCGAGTGTGTGTTTGTGCAATAGTGCGAAGTAGCTGGTGTTAGTTGCAGTGAATTTGATCAGTGTGGAACACAGCGAGATTGTGCTCACGAGTTTCGTGCGTCGCTCTTTGGAGCTGGTGCATTTCGTGTCATATCGCATCTCACGCATCTCACGCATCTCCTCGCCGCCGGCGGTACCATGATGAATGAATGCAAAGTGACATATCCGTTTGTTCTGCTGGCAAGCGCGATACGTGCTTCGTGTGTTCGTGTGCTACCCTAGCTAGTTAAATTGAAACGTGCTATATTTTTCGGTTAATAGATGAACAGAAAATTGCACGAAAATTATAATGATGCAGTTTTGTTAACACAATAATAACGCTTTATATCGTCGAATAATGATCGTTACAATCTATTATAACAAGGAAAGTGCAATAAAACACTCACTAAATATATTTTGGTTTCTTTTGGGGTCAGTTTTTTCAGCTGGCATTTTGTTAACTTTTTCTATGATAACTACTATTCACAAAATTGTGTCCTAGAGACGCCCTAAAAAGTTAACGGTAATAACTTATCATTTAAAAAAAAATCAACCTTTTTTTAAAAACATATTTTATTATTTTGTTTGTTGGTTATCGCGATCAACCGCTCTTGATCGCGATCGCGAACAAGCGCTCTTGATCGTCTGCAAGCCACTGCAGGAACGTATAACTACAGTGCTATATAAGATTCAGGTGTACCTTTATTGATCCTGTGAAAAGTTATGTCCGCTAAACCGTTGACGAAACACGGATAATATGTTTGGAGAGTGAAATAAAATATTTCTCCCCGTATAAATTGTTCGTGTTTCAAGTTTGGTTAACGGATCATCACTTGTCTATGGATTGACTCAGAACACTGAGCGACTACTCTGATGAAATTTAATGAAACAGTGCACAAGTCCTCATAATAATAAATAAAAAAGTGAAAGCTTCATCACTAGACGAGGTTGAGACTTTCTAAAAACGATTTTCTCGAAGATAATAAACAACGGTTTTCTCAATAAATCATTACAAATTGTGTCCGATAAAAACATGTTTCAAATTAATGAGCTAGGCTAGTAAACAGCATCGCTCCCATGCACGCGCGCTTATGATTGTTTCATAGCGTCGAGCGGCGTCGTTGTCGTTACGGTTTGCGCAATGTTGATATTCATTATTTATATGCGCTGACTGACTAGTGCTAGTGTGCATGCGTGCGTGCGTTCGTGACGCGTGCGAGCGCGCGTGCGCTGAATTCATGCAAAAAACGATATTTATGATGCATAACGCGTCGTTGTGTTGTGCGGCGTTTGTTTGCGTGTGTGTGTTCGTGCAGTTCAGTGTGTGTGCGCTCGTGCAGAGAGTAACAGAGTGATTCTATCCGGGCACTGGTTGTGAGATGTAACGTATGCAAAACCTGAAAAAGCAGATAAAAGCGCGCACACACACACATATACACAAAGTGATATTCGAGTGCAACGCCAGCAACATTGTCGACGACAGGAAAACTACAAACGACGACGACATCGCAAGTCCCTTCTTTATGCAGAAAACGGAATACTCTTGAACATGCTTCGCTTGCCACATCGAACTGCTCTAAATGGATGACGGATTGAGGTAGGAAAAAAACAGAAAAGGCGAACGATACACAACGCCATCGGGTTAAACGCGTTTCCACAGTGCGTACTTGTGCACAGCTGGCGAGACTGGCACAGGTGTTTGCGTATTTCATATGAACGAATCGACATCAGGAGTGCTTGTCGAGCTGCTACTACGTAAGCATCGTCGTCGTCGTTTCCATGCCGTCGTCGTCAGAGAATATATTTTCTCTACATCCAGCAGACGTGCGCGCATTTTGTAGATTGCTGGCTGGCAGAAGTCAAAGAGTGTTGCTATTCTCAGTACTCGATGCATGTGCGCTCCTTTCCATCGACATCAATTTACAGACGAGGGAACAGTGTTTTTCAATATGGCGAAGAGCGTGCTGCTGCTGCTGCCGAGCGTGCGTGCGGAGTTTGTAATTGCATTTGCATTTCTCGTTTCACATCGCACAAACGAGCGGCAAACAGCACAAAAAGATAATAAAAATCTGCGTCCACCAAAAAACGCTTTGAGTGCGTGCGTGCGTGCATGATTTTCATTTGTCCAAAACACTCGCGCGCGCAGTTTGTTTCCCTGGTCCACCCGGGTACACAGTATACACACACTATAATCATCATCATTTCGAGATTATGTACAGGGCACACGCACTTGACATGCAAAAGCACAGCGACAGCGAAAGCAGCAGCAGCATTATTATTATTTTTCGAGTTGACTCAGCCAAAGCATATCTGGCGACGTTTTCATAAACCAACGACATGCACATTTTTTGCTCGTTTCTCGTCTGCCGCGGCGGAGCGCAGAGCTCATCAACCTCGACCAGTGCTTTTGGTATCTGGCCGCGCGCGCGCGCTTGAATGGGAGGAAAGAATGATGCGTGAATATTGTAATCATAAACACAAGCGCGCCGAAGTGGATGTGGAGGAGGAGGAGGGTGGGGACGAGGTTGGTGGCCGAGGGAGGTTCCCCTCTGTTTATCTGCATCGGCCGTGCATGCCGAAAAAATGCCTAACCGCCTTTGTCTGCACGTTGGCTGATTTGGGCCGATGTGAAGCGCACAACGAAGCTCGAACGTTGTGTCAGAGTGCTGTGCGCTGGGCTCGAAAATGTCAGCGCATTATAGTAATACGCATCGTTTCACCAAACTGCGGCGACGTGTCGTGGTCCACGCACGCATACCACATCGTTATTGTTGTTGCTCGCTCACAGCCCTGCTGGCTTGGAGGCCGTCATGACGTCATGATGGCATATTTCAGGCATGAATGTTGTATGCGCACGCAGCACGCATACGCTTGTGCGTGCGTTCGTTCGTTCGTTCATACGTTCGCACATAGAGCCCATTTACGCCTAGTTGTGTGTGTGTGTGGGTGACGATCGTTTTGTGTAGTGGTGTTTGTGGGGTTGAGGGGGGACTGATGATGGACATGTGCACATCTTTATGTTATTATTCGCCAGCATACACCAGCAACCGTCGAGCATGGCTCGGCTCGGCGCGTCAATTGCTGCTTATGAAATAATAATAATGCGCGAGTCAACATCACTCACGGCCGAAGAGCGAAAAAGATGAGCGTCAAATGTGTGCACGTTATATTGAGAGCAGCGCAGGCGAGAGCAAAAAGGTTATTACTCTCGTTTATGAAGTTCATGCGCGTCACACATGTGCACAGCAGCAACGTCATCTGGTTCGGTTTGCTGGTGTTGGTTGTGGTGGTTTGTGGGTGGTTTGTGGGTTGGAGTGGAAGTTGACACAATCAGTCAAGTCAAGTCGAGCCAAGACAATCTCCCCGTTCCAATTAATCGGTGCGGGGTTGATGCACACATACATACATATATAGATATGCTAGTGGGTACGTGGTGTACTCGAGCGGAAGGTCTGATGTGGCTTCCGGGAACAATTAGCCGATATTCTTGCATACACGCACGCTGAGCGTGTGTGTGTGCATGTGCAAAGTGCACTGATATTGCGTAATATCGCAGTGACGTTAACGTCACACGACACATGCTCTCTGAAACCCCAGACAAACACACACACGCATGTAACCGGTGTGTCAACATTTATACATCGGGTTACGAGTTACGACCGCATATAGATCTACGGTTCGGATAAACATCCAGTACGCCGGAGTCGCGCGTTATTCGAGATGACGCACATTATGCTCGGATGCATCAATGTCGGTGGTGCATGCTGTTTATTGTGTGCGGTGTTCGCGTGGAGCTGGTGTCAACCGCACTCGACTCTGCAATGTGTCGGAGGAGGGGACACACGCCACGCACACACACACACACACACACACACACACACACACACACACGCCTCAACGTCAATCGCATATACCGGCAAGCGGGTTTTCCCATTAAAGAAGTTTAACACTGGATGGGATGTGTAGTAATTTCTTGTTTTTAACTTCATTCAGTTGTAATTCAAATGGGATATAGTTGTTTTAATGTCCTAACGTTGGTAGGTCATGAATGCTTCGCCAAATTTTCAAATTGTGTATTTTTGTGCTTATTCAGTCGATACAATTCAGAGGATTTTATTCTAGAATAATTGGATGCAAAGAGATTTTGAAATGCTTTGATTCTGTATTTGAATTGCTTGGTAACTCTGTAACTGTGAAAACGATAAATTGTAGAATTTTTAGTAAGCTTTCCTTCCATATGCGACAGATTGGCCTACGAAAATTTGAACATGAGATATGGACAATTTTCAGAGGATATGTCGAAAAATACAACATACGCCAATATCGCCGCAAAGCATCCAGAAACCAAACACTTTATTTTGGTCTCGTGATTAGGAGATAAAAGCTCGTTAGAAAAGTTTTTACAGAAGAGAGGATTATGATTTTGACTTATATGTATGTGTGATCTATTGTAATCAGAGGAATAACTTAGGATTTCACCTGTTGAAGAATGTTGCTAACCACATGATCTTTGTCCTACTCAATCATATCATCGCATATTTTTTAATGATGTTTGCACTAAACATAATAGTCTGAAGTGTCAAGTGTTTAATCCAAACTGGATATTCAATCGTGATGAGCTAGATGGCACTTTGTTTTTCGTACACTCTTGCAGTTCAATCCACAAAGTGTACAACTCTGCGTATGCTTCGCGCGCAAGATAACTACTATCATCCGGTGTGCCCGTAATGGGTGTACATTATGTATCGCGCGATCGCAGACAAACTGCTCGCACGTTATGCGCCACTAAGCCAGTCAGCCAGACAGATCCGCGCTGATGCGGTTTACTCCGCGCTGGCGCGCTGATGGGCGGTGTGTGCGCCGGAGCGCGCGCTCGCCCATTGCCGCAGCACGGTTATTAGGGCTACAGTTTATCACGAAAGAGTTCGGACACTGGTATTTCTGGGGTTCTTGTCCAGAGCAGACGTTTTATAGAACTGTTATTGATTGAATTTTGATCTTTCTATGGAGACGAATATTTTATTTCACTTCAAATATAGGATGGTCACTTACGAGTAACTTTTTGAATATGCCATAAAACGAGTGAAACCCCATATTTAACGGTTAATGGTTTGTATTCAATCTAAATTAATCTAATTCTGTGATGTTTTTGATTTTATTGGACTCTAACTATCGGAAAACTGTCCTTGGATTCAGATGTTTAGTGAATAGTTTTTAAAACGAAATTGTTTTTGTTTTTCTTGGTTTGGACATCCATAAGTCATTGATTCGAAGCTTCAAAGAAATCATGTAGGTTCTCAAAAAGACTGAATTAAAATCTTATACATAATCTTATACATAGTTTCAGTTTAGCTCGATAGCCTTTAATCAGCGGTCCTACAACATATTTAACACCTTCAAAAGTATTAATCGCTAACCCTTGCAAAATGATTTTTTTTTCGATTTATGCTGCCTCATTCTTTCCCTGGAGCTACCATTTTCATTTCGAAAATAAAAAATAGTCGCTTAGGTCAAAATATGCATAAATCCATAAGTGGGACCACAATTCATAGCCCAATTGATTGATTATGGTTTTTTGGTCGATTTGGTCGATTGTGAGTTTTTGCGTTTTTGCGGCACTCACTCCGCAAAGAGCTCTAGAATGCCCAAAAATGTATGCACGATATGTAAATTTTATTTTTTTTCATAACCTCAAGGTATCAGCAGTCTTCAAGTTCCATCCTTTCCGAATTCCTTATTATTTGCTGAATTCATTGACGTTTTCGTCAGGAACTGCCAAATTTATACGTCCAGTACGCGCATCGTCCTTGGTGTCCAAATAGTAGGTACAGAGTTTACGAAATTGCCAAATCTAAATTCGGCTAGGGCAGACCCCATATAACAATTTCTCAAGAAATTGTTTGGCTCCAGCGGCCCTTCTACCTATCAGGAATCAGTGCTTCGATAAGACTATAAATATCTTCTTCGCCATATGTTATATATGAATTTGCTTGGTTGGCTGAAAAATAACTATGATCAACAATAAATTTTGTCATCAACGAACAAGTTTTTCCTTCCCTATTTCTCTCGACACTTAGCAGCCCATATATTATATTGCATAGTTATGTGGAAACCGAATGATAGAAGCTATATGTTTCTGGCTATTTCGATCTTTATTTCATGGTTCACTAAGTCCCGGGAAAATCGATGTTCTGGTGCCACCACTCTCAAATCGAAAACATTTTCCGAAAGTGCCATCTTTTATAAGATGAATACAAAATGGACATGACAGTCCATTGAGTAGTCTGAAAGTTATGCCATTTATTGTAACACGCGGTTCAACAAAAACGGGTTAATAGAGAAGAGGGAATTCATTTTCTGTAGCACCGTTTTTTTAATGGGAAAAGTGCGTCTGGAGCAAAAACATGTCTTATTACCTGTGGTGCAGGTTCCACCCCATCCGAAAAAAAAATCGAAATTGTTTTCCAAAACTCCGTACCTGCTATTTGGGCACCGAAGACGATGCGCGCAGTCGACGCGTAAATGTGTCGGTTACTGACGAAAACATCAATAAGCCAACCAAATAGTTACGGAAATCCAAAAGTATGGCAGCTGAAGATTTCTGAGTCCGTAAAGATATGAAAACAATTTTAAGACATATCGTGCATACGTTTTTGGGAATTCGAGAGCATTTTGCGAAGAGGGCGCCGCGATTGGGGAATCAAAATCAACAAAATGCCGATAACACTACCCGACAAATTTCGACTTTTGGTGAGATACTCGCTTCAAATATAAAAATTCGTATGCGTATTGTGCTCCTTAAAACGAAAATCATAATAATTTTTTTGTCCATGGATTAGTTTTTGGGTTGTGATTTTTTCAAGTTTTTTTTGTAATTGTTATGAATAATAGGCAATATTTCGGGTTGCGTCGAAAACACAAAACTGCAGCATATTCCAAAAGAAAGATAATTGATTAAC
>JANTBZ010080234.1:0-19525 GCA_024741255.1 Exechia fusca | reverse complement strand
CGGCGGTCTCCGGATGGGCGCAGAGCCGGCCTCTGCGGCGGCGGCTGCTGCTGCTGCGGCCGCCGCGGCGGGCAATCCATATCATGCGCAGGCCGCGTACCAGCTGCCCAATGTCGATATGTCGAGCTTCCAGAACGTGGACTGGAGTTCGATGTACGGCATGGGAATGTACGTCTAAGGTGGACGTGGCATGGAGGCGTGAGTGAGCGCACACGGCTCAAGCACACGCAGACGCAGACGACACAGGAAAAACATGACACCAATCATCATAATCATCAAGAACATCAGCATCATCAACTACTCAACTACCCCTGCAAACAAACAACACACACACACACGCATTTGCACACGCGAAGGCGCGCACGAGAGATGCGTGAGAGACAAGGATCATACACACAGAGCGACGCGTAAACCAAACAAAGTAAACACACATGCGTACAACACACAGACATACTACAAAGCACCAAAACTGGACCCACCCGAGAAGCGACGACGAGGCGAAGCGATGAAGCGACGATGAGGATGTGTGTATGTGTGTGTGAGCGACCGGCGTCGCAGATGAGGCTCTCTCTCATACACACACACACTTGTGCACCTCAACACCAGACAGAGCAGTTCGAGCATGCGAGCAGCAAGGAGGTCGGTTGCATATTGTTGTTCACATTCACGCGAGTAGAGGAGAGCGAACAGCGCGCGAGTCCCATGGGATAGTATTTTTTTTGTTGTCTCTGGGATTTTTGTTTTTTTCCCCCCGATTTCTTCGGTTCGGTCTATTTTCGGTTTGAGATCGCAGTTTAGTTCCATATGATTCGTATTCGTGGGTTATCTGCATTTTGTATACTCTCTAGCGGTAATGTTTATGTGTATAATTTCTTTTTGTTTTTTCGTAACTATTGACGACGACTTTCGATCAAAGGCGAGGCACTTGCGCTGTGGAATGAGTAAATTTGGCGAAAATCGCGGGATATCGAAGATATAATTTTCCCATCAAACACTCGTTCTCGTAATGTTTGTAACTTGTCCCATATTTTGTGTTGTTGCGCGCGCATTCGACATCGCATAGAGGTGATTCATATAATAGATGACATATAATCTAAAGAATAATAACTAGAACTAATATTATTAACAGTATGTATTGCAAGCAAGTATTTACAAATTTAACATATATAATAGTACACACACACATCTTCAAAGCCACACACACACCCAATACTTCTCTCGATTCCAAGTTGGTTGATTTGCTACATAGAGAGTTCAATTCGTTCGATCACCACCGTATCTGTAATAATCATATTAATCGATTGGATTAGTTGCATTTCGATATAGCGCATCGCATTCATCATCCTCCGTATACAAAAATCACCGATAGAATATACGCAACTCGCGCGCGTGCGTTCACACGATCAGTACAAATCATATAACAACCACAATTAGTTGTATAATTTAAAGATATTTAGTCTTAGTTTTTCCGTTGTTGTCGTCGTTTGTCGTAATCGTGAACGTTTTGCCGTGCATTCGTCGACACACACACACACACTTAAAAGTATAATGGTGCCCAAAAACAAAATTCCAATCTAGTATTACTGGCGGCAAATCGATTGATTGATTTGTCCCCGCTGGACGATTTGTGATCTACCTGTGTTTGTGTTTTATGTGTGCCCGAACAAATTAACCACGTACCAATTACGACTCCACATACCACCAAAACCACATACCACGCACACACACATGCACACACACGCGCAGATCTATGTAGCACGCGTGTGATGTGTGCGTGTGCGTATTGCCGTGTATTTACTTGCCATAGTTGTCGAAATATCTTACATTTCATACCGCCCGGACTTGAAATTAGATTGCCGAATCCTTGTCTTTGATTTTTTAACTCGGATTCGTGTTCATGTTGTTCCGATTGGTCTCATATAGAATCCGTGCACAACATATACAGACACACGGACAGACAGCAAACTAAATTGTGCGTATAAATTTGCTGTGTTCTATATAAATGTGTGTCTATAATATGTCAGGACACACACATGCTCACACACGGCAGCCGAACAAAGACACACGTACGTACGTATAACCACTTACACACACACGCAGACACCCCCATAGTTGTTGTAACCCATGTATACGGTGTCCATCCTCCTTACCTAGCCCCCCAAATTCGCAACAACATCGGCAAGAAAAAGAAACAACCCCCATCATGATGGTTTGTTCATATAAATATTAATACGTACCACCCCAAAAACACCACACACACACGTAAGCAATACCTACATAAACTACGACACTCACACACTCACACTTTTTATACATGTAATGTTTTAGAGACACACAACCTCATCCCCGACTCCGGATTAGACGATAAGTTTATTTTCTCTGTACCATAGTATTGCGTTCGTCTTTCGGATTTTTTTTATAAACGTATAACAATAAACATCGCTTCATTTATGATTTGTTGTGTTTACGTAGTGTACATTTTTATTTCCCATTCGGTTTTAATTTGTTATCTAATATAATTGTGTCTTGTGGCGTATTGCGATAGCATGTTCAAAACGTATATACGGAACCAAACCAACTACTCTATTTTCCCTACTCTAGCTTATATGAGATAATTGTGTATAAGTTATTTGGTATGCTTCTATCATGATACTAGTGCGTATATTTACATATACAATAGATCACATTTGTGAATATGTGAACACTCGATATTGGTGTGCAGTAGAAACTCATAATCATTAGGGCGCATAAAATTAATCTGTAATGTGTATTTGGTGGATGTGTCCCGACACGGGCATTTTCCGCGGCGACTCGATGTGGAATTGGAAAGCAATTGGCGTTCGTATTGTATAAATTCGACGCCCTCCCCTCAAAACCTCCTTGTGAAAGCATTTAATAAGCATTGTAACTTTGAACTCAACTACCCCCATTCCGACGATATTAATGGCATTCAGTTTTGATTTGATTTTGGTTCGTTTCTCCCTAATCTGTGTTTGGTTTTGTTTCGGTTTTTCGTTTGGTAGGTTTCACTATCCTCATACTGAATCTCAGATTGTTTGCTTCAGAAACGAGCACTTATATCCCCCCCACTTTACAACAAAAGAACAAAAAAACATCTACAACAAAAAGGTATTGATTACAATAATAAGCAATAAAACACACGCAATAAAAACTCGTCAGTATTCTCATATATATTGTATAAATGTAATAATTCTACTTGCCTGAATATAAAACATATACAAACCAAAACCAAAAATAATATAGATGAAACATAATAATGTCGCATAGATTACCTAAACTTGAGTTTCAAAATATAATATATTCTCATTATCCGTATTATGTGTATGTGTAAACATTGGTATACTGTGTTTTGGTTTTCTGGAAATGGTATTTTGTGTATCTCAGATTGGTCGTTCGTTTCTTTTACATCCGTACTACCACCACACTACTACTAGATTTACTACGTACAGTAACTACAGTATTCCGTTTCGTTGCACCCCGGAAGTCGATGCGTTTCGAATAACCCATCAAACCCATTCTGTGTGAGCTGTGATAGAGAGCGTTTGATTTCCAAATAGATCGGGTTCGGCACCACCACCACCACCAACAGTCATTATATTGCGTCGTCTCACATCTCACCAGTCAGTCAGTCGTTGTTTGTTCGCGCGTCGCGAATGCGCTGCTGCGCTGCGCTTCACCATATGCATTTCTCGATTCGTTTCCATTACCGCACTTTACCTACTACTATATTATAGCTCTGCACCAAATAATGGACCCGGGATGGCTTACAGGCATATAACACTGCAAGTCCTAACCATATCAACTATTCCGTTTTCGAGTCCTCCGATTCTTATATAGATAGATAGATAGTTTCGTTAGTGTGTACCATAGCAAAGAGCTTTAACATGAATAACATGGTTTTGACGCGTTCGCTGCGCGTAGGATTGTTTCGATAATAATAATTAATTATATTCGTACCATTTACCGCATGTCCGCTATCACATAGAAAACTAGTAACGAGCAACCATTTGAAGATTTTGTCGTCGTCGTCCGATTTGAACATTATATTAATTTGTTGTCGAATATTTGGTCGTCGTTGTTCACCGTAACTCTGATAGATTTTATAAATACTTGTGGCGATATGCGACTTGCACAAGTTGGAAATTCAAATGCAGGCCGCTTGGATTTGGTTGGTTGTCCATATGACACGCGATATCTGTAGAGCGAATGCGTCCAATATAAATTAGGCACAAAATAGAGTTTTTTTTCGGCTGTAGAGATTTCCCGTTAAATTCAACTAACATTCAATTAAATGGCAGTGATCATCATAGCAATTGAGCATAATTGCAAAGATTTGCATCAAAGGGTAAGTGTTTTCTAAAAAATGTTTCCATTTTGATGTAACCCTATTCGCGGGCATTCAGATGAGTGAATGAATATAAATATGACAATAAATAAACCATCTACCTCGAACGTACAATTTGATTGGAGATTCGCATTTGATTTTTATGATATTTTAACATAGTAAAAACATGTTATTCATGTTAATATTGAGACTTACGAGAACATTGTCAGATAAATAACGATGCTTTTCTATTATGAATCGGGCATAATGTTTTCAACATTAGAATTAGGGTTGATATGATACATAAATTAGGCGAGGAAACTGGCGTTAGTAAATTCCTTAAGGTTCATCATCATTGGATAACGCCTCAACCGAAAAGGTGTATGTTGTGTGTTGTGTCCAATAGAGACTAGAAGGAGATGTTGCCGCAATAGTCATCGTGGACCGCTACTAATACCCGACGTCATAATAGTTAGCATACCTTGAAAATTGCATTAATCGTGTTCGAACATCTATCCAGGGACATCCACACAAATTGTAATGAATGAGTTATGTAGAATGGAAGTAATTTTATTGTATTCGAGAAAAATCGCTGCCGAAGAATCGCACCTCTGGCTAAGGGTGTCCCATAAAGAACGATTTTCAAATATATGGAAACATTGTCGAGCTATTTGAAGTATAAGATCTTCTTGTGATAGAAGTGGTAATTGTGATAGAAGTGGACGATATTATTCATCAGTATTCGCTGATAACTCGTGAAATACAACTAATTTTATTGATTTATAGAAATGTAGAGGAATTGTCGATATTGATATAAGTTCGCATATGTGTTCTACACAGTCGATTCGTCATAAAACAGATATGAACAACAGATATGAACAAAAATTGGAAATATACAAATTGAATGATGCAATATGCTACCTAGCAAATTATGACAACCTAATTTTAAGTTTTTTAATGTGTTCAATTCGCTTCAGACTATGTGTTTTATGACTTGAGCTCTTCAAATGTGTCGTTCGAAGTCTTCGAGCGTAGCTAGTCGTTGATTTTAAAGAGTTTCTTGATGAATACAAATATGGTTCGATGATGTACGCTTTTGTCATTTCCAGCTTATTCCTTAATTTTTGTCGGAGAGTATCACAGTTCATAGGAACGCCAATATGTCCACTCCAAATCAATGAATCGCTCCATCTCGATTCCGAGACCATAATTCGCATCGCGGGATTACATTCCAAACGCTCTCACACACACACACTTGCACTCTCATGTGCGCACACACACACATCTACATCTCTCTACATCACGGATTCCAAAACACACACACACACACGCGCACAACAACAATTCCCACTTGCCAAACAATTCACAATCCAGTATCCAGTATACAGTATACGGTATAGAGTGTAGTAAGCGAAGTATGGCCGCTCGTTTCTCGCATCGATTCTCGAGGTTGTCGACGTTTTGCTGCGCCGTCAGCGCACTAGTAACGTAGTAACTCTCCGTACACAGACACGCGTGTCTGCGCTTCGCACATTTCGCCAGTGCCGTCGGTCGCGAGTCGCGCGAGTCACGCGAAGAGCGAAGAGTGTGAGCAGTTTCTCATCACAGTCGCACGCGCGCGCGTTGTCTTTTGGCTTGCCATAATTTTAATTGATCTGTGCGTATTTTCGAGACACGACACACGCACAAGACGCAAGTGTTTAGTGTTCGCAGCAGCAGCAATCGCGAAAGAAATCTCCGCCGTCGTCAAAGTCGTTGGCAAACTACTGTCGTCGCGTCTCGGTCTCGGTCTCGGCACGCAAATTGCTCGACGCTCGACGTGTTATTTCTGCGTCGCGTTTCGCGTGTGCTCGGCGTGCAATTATATTCGCAACTTGTTTTGCCTACCTGCCTGCATAAAATTGCTGCCTGGTCGTTTGAGTTTACACCCACACACACTCGCACATTACACAGTCAGTATATTCTGTCGGGCAAACCGGCGCCAAGCCGACACACACACACACACACACACTCACACATCGTCGGGCGTCTGCGCGAGTGCATATACGCTGCTAGTAACGAGATAAACAACATTTTGCAACCCGTCTCAGCAGTGCAGTGGTGCTGCGAAATCTACCATCGTCGTGTCTCTTCAGTTTCAGGTGTGTTCGCGTGTGCTCGCATGTGAGCGTGCATGTGTGTATAGTGAGTGCATGCGTGTGCCGTGTGTGCCGTCGTGTGTCGTGCGTGCGTGCGTGCCCAACAACAACCAACACACGACGACGCCTCAGCCGCCGGTGGTTTCAAGAGTGTGTGTTTGCGCTGGTGAGTTCGTGCGCGATTACGTGCGTGCGCGTGTGTGTGTGTGGTATGTCGTCGTGTCGACACGACGCGCGGCGAGTATGTATCCGCGCGTAGTCGCGCGCGCGCGCACATGGAATCGGATCGATATGCGTCGCTGGCGTGCGCGGCAGCGTGTGTGAATCGCGCAATTGATTTATTCACGAGTTTCGTCGTACTTCAGCAGCACCGGCAGCCAGCGCCAGCAAAGTAGCAAAGCAGCGGTGCGTCACTTATACACATGGCTTGCAATGACGACGCATGGTCTAAGAGAATCAATCAATCCCATTCACGTGAAAAGCGTGTGCGTAAAAGTGTGTGCGCACAGGCGGCGTCTAGCGAGGTGTGCGATGATGGGCACCAGCACATCACATACTATAAGAGCGCGCAAGTGGTGAAACGTCGTCGCGTGTTGTGTGCCTCGCTCGTGCGTGTGCGATTGCAATAATCACACGAACATCGACGCAGTTTGTTCATGTGTGTGGTGCTATTTGTTCGAGTGTACCTGCTTCTGGCACAAGGTGTTGTCTGTGCTGTCAAGGTGTATGCGTGTATATGTGTGTGCGATTCGCATGTGTTCCGCTTCGCACATAACGCGAGCGTGTGTACGGCGGTGCTACATTGTTTACATTTTCACTTTGTGCCGTGTGCCTTCGTCGCGTGTGTCGCGTCTCTATGTACACTATACATGCGACCACCAATCGATAATAAAATAATACACAAACACTCAAACACGACGAACGCGCAATGCCGCGATTTGTCGCAATATCTGTGTTCACAAATATATGCTGTGTGTGTGGTTTTCGATGCCGGTGGCGGCTGCAGCGCATAATGTTCGAAACGCCAAATCTCGCGAGCTCCTAACGTTTTATGCTAATCGGCGTGCTTATGCACAGTGTGTGTGTGTGTGTGTGATTTGTCGTGTGCATACAGCGCATACCGGAGTGACACTCCTACACACAATACACAACTCGCATCAACATCATCGTCATCATCACCATCATCATCATCATCATCAACCGACTTTGGTGTCTCGGCGCGGTCGCCTTTGCGTCGCTAAAGTGAAGTGGTGTGCGCACATGTGTACTACAGGGTTGGGCGCCTTCGAACGCGATCATAATAAGTTCCCACAAATTCACATATGAGCTGTTGAACGGCCGAACAGTTTTTAATAACTGATATATGGCTTGAATACACCGAATATTTGCAAGCGTCGCTTCAATAGTGCACTGAATGAAGATTTTCGAACGTGACCATAATAAGTTCCAACTAATTGAAGCTTCATGGCTATTTTACGTGATTTTCACGAATAGCGTCCATAAGAAATATTTTCACCACTGACGTTTCTCTCGGTTAGGTTTGTTGAAATGCCAAACAGGTTCTTGAAACTGATATATGGCTCGAATACACCGAATTCCTTTGATTTAATTCCCTCGCCGGTTCGAAATTACAATATGCACTGTCAAAATCGTAATATTGAAGTGTCGAATTGAAAAGTGACTGGGCGCCCAGCGCATGCACAACTTTGCGGTTGCCAGCATTTTTATATAGTCGTCTGAGTGCGTGGCGTAGGTTCAATCGCCGGTATGATCTAAAGAAATGTTTTGAAAGTTGCCTCAGCTTGCTTCTGGAGCGCAGTGCTAACCAAATTTCCTCTGGAAACCGAAATCAGTTATGAAGCCAAGCATGCTACTTTTTATATGCCAATGAGTATATAAATAAGAGAGGCAAGGACCCGTATCGGTATGTAGTGTAGTTCAAACTAAAATTCCACAAAGAAACTGTTTAGAGGCGTTCAATTCTACTGTTTTTGTCACTTCAAGTAAATTCGATGCAAAAACTTGTCGCCGACACTTCGATAAATGCATTTGGCGCCATTTGTAACGTGTTGTAGCGCATATGAAAGTAAAACTGTAGATTTATTTGAACTATTTCTAATGAATTTGACTCATGTTTTCATATTGAAAAACATATATTTTCCGACTCACATAATATCTAATTGCTAACTGCTAATATCGACCTATCAAGGTGGTATGGAATGGATTTAGGCGCCCCACCCTGTAGGCAAAATAGCCACTTTGCTGCGCGCGCCCACAGAATCGTGCTGTTGCATTTCGAACACACACAGACACAAACGCGCGATCAGCACTAACCGAGCCAAGCCAAGCAAACACACACACATGCACACACATGCGCGCGACGCGCGACACGACTGGGGTATAATTAATCGCGATGGTGTGTGTGTGTGTGTGTGTGTGTGTGCTCGAACTGCACACGTTCGCGTTCGCGGCCGTTGTGCGCATAATGGTAATATACAAAAGTCGGCTGGCGTCGTCGTCGTCGTGCATGCGCTCAAAAGTTATGTGTGTGCGCTCGATAAGTGCGCGAACTCGATCCGCCAGCGAGCACGGCCAATCTGCAGCACGGCGAGACGCCTCGATATTGTTATTGTCTGGCATCGCGCGCTGCCATCGCGCGCAGCCATCAGCCAGAGTCGCGTGCACATGGAACACATTCAAATTCATTCCGAACACATGCTCGCGCTGCGGTCAGCGCAGAAGCAACATGACCATATATAAATCTATCGGGATATCTTCTGGGGTACGACGAATGTGCGACGACGACGACGACGGCGAAGACGCGACGCGAATCATCGATTTTATGTTGTGTGAACAAACGCGAGGCGTTCGAATGGACGCGCACACGCACAGTTTTCGGTCGAGACGAGCGTGCGAGGGGAGTAGCGCAGAGGGAACAGCGAAGGGGGACACACGAACACACACATGATGCGTGGTTCATGCAGCGAGTCACAAACACACTCACACATCGCAGTATATTGGTGAGTGGGTGTTTTCAACACTCAGCGATATCGCGCTGCACGCTAGGAGTGAGTGTGGTGCTACATGGTTCATTAAGTTCCGGAAAAATCAGTGTTCTGGTGCCACCACTTTCAATTTGATAACATTTTCCGAAAGTGCCAACTTTTAAATGAGGAATTTAAAATGTTCATCACATTTCATAATGTAGTTTGAAAGTTATGCCGTTGTTTGTAACACGCGGTTCATCGAAGAGAGAATTTCGTTTTATGATGTAGCACTGTTTTCTGATGGGAAAAGTGTGGCTGGAGCCAAAACTTGTTTTATTACGTGTTGTCCAGGTTCTTACCAAGCCGAAAACCAAAAACGCAATTGTTCTCCATAACTCCGTACCTGCCATTTGGGCACCGAAGACGATGCGCGCAGTCGACTCCTAAATGTGTCAGTTACTGACGAACACCTCAATAAGTCCACCAAACAATTCCTGAATCTGGAAAGTTTGGAAGCTATAGATTCCTGATTCCCTATATATATGAAAACAATGTCTGGACATATCGTGCATACGATTTTGGGGATGCAAAGGCATTTTGCGGAGAGTGTGCCGCAAAAACGCAAAAACTCACAATCGACAAAATAGACAGAATTCGACCCTCAGTGAGTATTATTAATATCCTTATTCAGAATTGTGTCTTCACGAGAAGAAAGTATAAATCGGGGAAAAATACAATTTTGCAAGGGTTCGCGTCAAATACGTTTCGAAGGTGATCGTAATATTTTTCCCGGGACTTAATGAACGATGTAGTATTATGCTTTTGGTTTTGGGTGCCAGCATGTAACGACGATACGTCGACGACCAGCCGCACACATCAGCCAACGCCAACATGCGCACACGCCATCCTCAAGCATGTGCATTCGATGCGCGCGCGAGTTGGTCGCGTTGTTGTGTGTGTGTCGACGGAGCGGGTTCACGGCCCGGTTTCTCGGTCTCGCCTTCATGTGTGTGGGGCGACGACGACGACGACGAGGGATGCATTCGAAGTGCATTTTGTCGCTGTCTCGAGCGCATCCCACGCATCAGCAACAGCAACAGCAGCAGCAGATTGGCCGTGCAGATTATCCGAAGGCGCGAGACGCTGCGCTCAGAAGATGTGTGTGTTCATGTTGAATGTTCATTCTTGGGTCTACGCTGATTTCGTGTGGCGTTTGTGTTGATTTTTTTCTGTGTATTCTCCAAAAGCAGACACCATAAAACGGTTTGGCTAATGCGCGCTGTTGGTGACTGCATAAACGCTGTGCTTGATCAGACGACGACGACGACGGTTGGGCCAAAGCGTCGGAATTACGCCTACGTGTGTCGTGTGTGTGTCTGTCTGCATTTGTGCATGTTCATATTTCCACACCACACAAACCACAATCGAAATAACCTCATTTCCGATGCAGTCGTCGTCGCTCATCACCCGAACCGTGTGTGGTTGCAAACATACTACACATAGGCACACACACACGCGCAAACACAAGCGCATATGCACACATAACAGACGAGTGCACAAAGCACTTTCGTCCAAATTCGTATTCCACCAAAACACAGAGAGATACTAGCCGGCACATAAACCCACACACACACTCACACATACGCTTGGGCAGCCCACAACCAAGTTTGTGCACATATGCTGCTGCATCGGACGTCGTTGTGTCGCCGTGTCGCTCACACTGTCTGTCTGCATGTGTGTGTGTGTGTGTGTGGTCAGCAGTGCGAAAGCGCGTTCGCAATAAAACTATACGGCTGGCGGGCGCAAAACGGCTAGAGGACCACATTCTGCATATATGAATTTTATGTTTATGCCCGCCGGTCTCGTGCGAGTGACTTTAAGTGTATCACTGTGAGCGTGTTTGCAGTGTGTGTTCGTGTCTGTTTGACTCTGGCATAACATATTCACCCAAAACGTGCGCGCTCTGTATGTTGTTTTAGTGCCCTCTCTGTATGAGTAAAAACACGGATATAGGATTGTGTCCGGATGGGAGCATTGGAAAGTGGCGCAAGATGAAAAACGTCATCTATCGTTGATTCAATTCGATACTAGGTTTCAAGCGAATCAAATGATAGATGCATTTTTCTCAATTACATATTGGAATGTTTCAATAAACGTATCTTCCGAGACCGTCGATCAATGGTCAGTTATCATCATCTACATCCATTGTACCCTATTAAGGAGTGTTGGAGTGTTGGGCGATTGTATTTTAAATACAAAGCTTTCGCAGGTACATTAATGTTCATCTTTCACTCGACCAGGAACCAGGCAGCTTTTACTAGAATGAGAACAGCGCTCAACTGCACTGATAGATTTATTTTTGTCAAGCCAACATAAACGTGTCTGCTCGCACACGGGCAGAGTGATCGGTGTTTTTTTCACTCTGCTCTTTGAGAACAAGTAATTTTGTACATAGCATTATGTCTAATACTAAATGCACTGTTCTATGTTTTGACGACGTGATCAATAGATTTGAGGTTTCGTATTCGGGGATTCGAACCACATTTAACAATTCCAAACCACTATACCATCGCATCGTCAAGTTCTCAACGCGTCTTCAGTTATAAACGTTCCATTTTTACCCCAAGCGAACCTTCGTCGCCACTCTAACCCTTAGCTATTGAGTTGCAAAAAATTCCGCACCCAACGATGCGGACACGCTCGGCAAACACAGCTGCTGCTGCTGCTGCTGCTCATCTCGCGGTCGTGTTCGTCGTCTGCTGTCCGGCATGCGGGCGATGCGTCACGCGTGCTCGCAAAAATGACGGGGAAATTGAATTTCAAAATAGATCTCTCCGATAAAATCGCGCCGCGCAGCCGCTTCATAGCACGCGATTGTTCGCCGCCGCATCATCGTCGTCCAATCGGTTTGATCGAGCGACAGCTGGGTGACAGTGACAGTTCTTGTGCTCGAGCACACTTTCACACACACACACTCACAACGCATCACCGAACCGGAGGCGCCGCGTCAATCATCTCTCTGCGCGCGAACGCAAACAACCCGCATAATTTGCACACAAAGCGTGCCAATCGCGCGCGTTCGGCCAGACGCAGACATGTAATTATAAACACGAGCGCCAAGCGTGCCGCGCGAATGAGCATGCGCGCAGCGAGTGATGCATCGCATAGTCCTGTCGTTTCACAGTAGTTGCAGACGCGCGGTCTGATTTGCTTCAAGCGCGCACGGCCGCACGGAATCGATCGACGGCTGGTCATCGGTGTGTAACGGGCGTTATGGCTCGTGAGATTCAGTGCACCTCTCAGCTATGGGGTGAGATGTCCTGTTGTAGGGACTGCCCTGAATGTCAATGCCCGGTTTGGTCTAAGACCGACACATGAAAGACGCCTATGCGTTGAAGCTACGATCGATAACATCTGTTCATACGTGATAATCGACACTGATCTAATTTTGTGGGTTCAAAGGGCGCGGCGCGCGTTTGACTAGCGGCAAGAGGTTTAAGCGGCCTGTATTTGGAGGTTGGAGAAGGATCGGGAGTCGGAAGGTCGCGACGAGATGTGTTGAATTAGGGGTGTTCCCAATATGTAAGAGAGGGTTGCCAAAGATGATAAATAAGTTGTCAAGGTGAAGGGTCGGTAGACGAACAGGACACTTGTAACAAAGCCTCTTGCCTCAACGAACGAGATGCGTGCGCAACGACGATTGCAGTGCCTAATACTCTTCTATTACAACGATCACAGTTCCGTTGTGTGTTGAGTGAAAAGCACAAGGATTTGCTTTTAACAAGTGACTTGAGTGCGATTCGAAGTGTGAGGGGTGAACAATGTAGAATACTGAACTGTCGTCTGAGTGATACAGTGGTGCTTGCCTCACAAGCGGAGGTCCCGGAAACTAGACCCTGTTTGTGTGTGGGTTTTTTCTCCCCACGATGATCCAAAGAAAGATGTTGGGTTACTCTTTGGTTCGCATCTTTAAACCCGAAACCGATTATATTAATCCCTGCTACTCTTAAAATAACAAGAAGGGAGGACAAGACCTGTAATGGGATGTAGTGCCACAAAATTATAACAGAACTCTGCATATGTCTGGTTGCTAAATCTGTGTTATATCGACATTGATAGATATCGACGTTGATATATCGACACTGATAGATTGTTTGTATTGTAGCTCCTCTTTATCTTCGAGCTACCAAAGTCTTTCAAAATAAATTCTTCACTCTTCATATTTAGTAGCTTTTTACGCCCTTTTTAAAGTGTCCTCAGTATTTTTTTTTTGTATTTTGACAAAAAAACGTTATTCCGAACAAGTTTGATATCTTGTATCTTTTCGACGGAAGACGGAAGGCGACCAAGGATTCGTCTGAAGATGAAGCTAACCACAACATCACATCCTTCCCCTTCAATTTGTAGCCTACAGAAACACGGAGCGACATTGCACGCGACTGCGACGGTGTGACACTCTGCTTCGGTTCGGTTGGCTCGGTTTGTTTGGTTGAGGGTTTGGGTTCAGTGCTCGCGTGTGTGTGTGTTTGTATTCGTGCTAGTCGCCGTCGACTGATAAGCGATGTCATGCTGTGCGCACATGTTGGCCCAGCAGCAGCAGCAGCCGCATGTGCGCTCGTGTGTGTATTGAATTAAACACTCGTGCGCGCACCGCACAACTATAAATGGAAATCTGGATCGATATCGCCGCAGTATCACACGCGCGTGAGCTCCGCCGCCGCCGCCGCCGAGCAGATGAACTTTACATTTTCGTCAAGTTCAGCGGGTTATTTACATGTACACCGAGCATAAACCGAGTAACGCGCACTCACACAATCACATATTTATCGATGTATTACGGTGCGCGTGGCGCGCGAAGAACGCCGATAGAATTGTGTCGTTCCATTGAGATTTATCTCCTTGGCATCGGCGACGCCGTCGTCGTCGTCCGAAACGACGTAATAAATGTGCGCACGCAATCGCCTGTTCCAGAGAGTAGTCGCGTCGCGCAAGTAGTAGCGTAGTCAGGGTGGTGTTTTCGGGTATTCAGCACCCCTCAAAGCCTGACAAATGTAATGCAATCTACTGAAACTAGATAGAATAACGGATTTTTCAAGGATTGTAGTTTTCATTAGTCATTGAATCTATGCGGGCTGTCTTTCTGTCTAATATCGTTCTAATTATACTAATCAAGGATTATGGACATGTTTGCTGATAATTGATAATTCTATTTCGAACGGAATCTTTATAGCGGTTTCAAAATTATTTATGTATATAATGTTAATTGTAACAGATGTCATCGATTGAATCGTCGTATTTTGGCGCATAATGTTATACGTACTAATTGGAAAACACGATTGAAAGTGTAGTTCATGATTCATGATTAGAAGGATTAGAAGGTCATTGCATATAACATTCTGGCTACGCCACTGCGCGCAAGTGCATTGTTCGTTCGCCCTCCGGCCAAGCGTCATGGTTGTGTCGCCCTGCTAGCCAGAGCACACGCGCCATCATATTTAAGACATTTCAAACGAATGGCGCGCTCGTCTGCCACACCACCACCAACCAACCACCCGAGGGGTAACCGGGCCCATTAAAGTAAATTGTTAGCACGCGACGCGCGTAAGATTGGCGGAAAAAAATCTCTCTCCTCCGAAGCGAAACGAATCACCACCACCACATGCTCACATGGTCTGAGTTTGCGGCCCCTTCGTCTCGATCGTTTGACGAGAGCACACTTTAATTAAAGCATATTATATATATCGAGTTGATTGCAATCACTTGTGCTTGTGCTTGTGTGTGCCCTGTGCTATGCGTCTTGTGTGGTGTGTGAACGCTTGTTTGTTTGGCTGCCAATGCTGTGCTGTGACATGTGCCCTGCCCGTTCTCCTGCGTCGCCGCTCTCCGAGCTCCGAGCTCGGATGACATTTATTGTGTTTGTCTTGGCCCGACAGTTTCGTATACTATATTGATCCTCGGGCTTCGGCGCTCGCGCGTCACTCTCTGCTTAGTTTTGCGAGGGTGCCAGTCACAAAAAACGAACGCCATCCGCCTTCACCTTCTAACACGACCACGCAGTTCGTTTCCCATTAATATTTTTGGTGCCGTTTGGGGGCGGCGGTTGGACGATTTCGGTGAACGGCTTTCTTTTCTTTCGTTCGTGCCCGGGTGTGTGTGTGTGTGGTATTTGTTTGCTGGTGACACCTTACCTATTACAGCACATGTCATCCGTCGTCGCATCCATCGTCGCATCCATCGCGCTCCCGCGTCACAGTCAGACAAACGTACATGCGCTTAGCAAACACAAGAGTTGGGGTTTTGCATACTACACACATACATACTTCAGTTCGGATTCGGAGCTTGAGTCACAAACATACATTTCAGCACACACACACTCACACGGGCAAAGGTATGCGAACGCCGGAGTAATCCATTTCCGGTGCGACCGAAAACGAGAAATACGAGAGCGCGAGCTGGCTGGCTGACTGGCATTCTCGAACAGCGGATATTGCAATGTCATCTCGATATTAAGCGCAATGTTTGTGCGCACACAGCCAGAGCCGCAGCATAGAGACAATCATGCAGCGATGAACGAACGAACGTTCGTTTCGTTTTCGCTGCCGATGTGTAGGGAAAGGTGAGGCAAGTTTTGCCAATAAAGATCAACGATCTCGCACGTCTGTCATTTTCAAACAATTTCGAAATGGCTAAACGCAATCGAATGACCATTTATCGGGCTATATTTCCGACGAACATTATTGCTATGTATATCATGTCTATGCTCCAAGCAATTCCCGGAAATCCGAGAGCATGTCTTTTGACGTTTGAAAAAAATGGCGAGCCTCTACTCGATTGTGTCAGCATAAACGATCCTTTATGCTCATTCAAATGAACAACATCTTTAGAAACCTAGAAATACCATCATGGCCTTTATCATCTTGTGGATAAAACATGGATTAAACATGTCGTCTGAGTTGTCCGGGTCCCGGGTTCAAATCTTGGGTGAGTGGAAGTTTTTGAGGTTTTCTCCACACGATGATCCACAGGAAGGATGTTAAACGTTGCCTAGGGTTACTCTTTAGAGTGATGTTCTAACTACATGACATAATTTAAACCCGAAACCGGTTACGAAGCACTGCTAATTTTAAAATACAAGTGGAGTATTATACCTTCGGGTTGTAGCAATAAACATAATGATGATTGATACAACATGGAAAAGCGATGCTAAACTTGCCTCCTTTGTACTTGTTAGAGATTTACCTTGATTAATTCGTAAATGGTTATCTAATGGTGAATCAAAAACGTTTTGCTTCGAAGCCAATCAATAGATTTGTTTATACGAGATCTAAAAATAACTTACCCTACCTTACCCTATTCGCATGCGCATGCTTGCTGCCGCACACTGCCAATGACATCTCAATATAATTTGTGCGCGCTGCCTATTATTGTTTTGTGCACACACACAAGTGCACGCGCACATTTTGCATATTCGAGTGTAATGCCGAGCCGCTCGAACAACAGGCTCCGCTCCGGTCGGCCTCCGCGCAAAATAGCAAAGCGCTCGGCGGCGGCGGCGTCACACATGCGAAATTTGTTTGTAACAATTAAACCGGGCTGTGCGCGTCCGCATGTCCGCATGTGTGTGTTTGTATGCTTGCCATATGAATAATGCAATTTACAACATGAAACCAACACTGTTTCGCCGTGGCACAACACAATCGTCGTGGCGGCCGCCGCCGCACACACACACACAATGTGTCCAACATTTGTTCGCAAGCGCGATAAACGCGCACGCGCGCCCGGCAACACATTCGAATGTGCAGCGACGACGACAATACCGAACGGCGAAGCGAGCTTTTGCCAAAACTAAACCCGTCCGTCCGTCCGCCCGCCCAGCCCAGCTCAGCGCAGCCCGCCTGCGGGGCGGAATTCGTACAAAACGTTTTGGCGCGCGCGTGCAAGCCTCTCTGCACGTGGCGGAGCGTGCACTATCAGGCAGTTCGGAAAGTCCGTGCCGTTTGATAGAAGGAATCATTCTGTAGATTAAATTACTCCAGAAATCACAGGATAGATCTTTCAAACGCCACGATGTGATTTTAAATGATTTCAGAGCCGAATGAGATGTCCTAACAACATCTCAATGGGATGTTGTGCGGACATCTCAATACGCTATACATACGCTCTGTAAAACCTATAAAGATGTCCTCACAACAACTCAATGGGATGTTTTTGGGGACATCTCAATACGCTATGCATACGCTCTGTATTACCTATTGAGATGTCTCAGAGATAGTATATTGAGCACATGCTACGGCGGAATAGATCTGTTTCGATTCAGGATCTTATTTGTCAATTGGATCCATATAAAAACGGAGCGGCCTTTTTTAGGGCGTTGTCAGCCGAAGATGAGTTTTATGTCACGCGATGTTTTGTGTATATGATAGAATGATTTTTATCCAACAAACCAGTTTCATTGGAATGTTCAGATATTATTATATCTGGTGCTCCAAAAATGACAGCAAACCTGGAAAATCCGATTTTTTGGCATGGTTTAAGTCAAATAATTGGGGTATTACTATTACTAACAATAATACTACCCCAATTATAGTTTACTTATCCAATTTCCTTGCCCACATTTTGTCAATACGCAGTTTCTATGTATAATTTAACGGCACTCTGCTAGGAACGAAAAACAGATGACATGTTATTACGAAGATCCAAAATGAGTGCCGGCGACAATATATTAGACATATTTCGAAACTATTATAACTTCATTATGTATCGTTCTTCAAGTTTGACCTGATGCTCATGACCGTTAACAACTGGATTTCACAATAAATAATTGACATGACAAAACATTTGCATTTTTGGTAACCTTTCAAATTCCGTCTCTGCGCCGCCGTCCTCGTAGACAGCGCCTCTCTTCGCCTGCCGCGTCCGCCGCCGGCCGCCGATTCCTCCGGCACCACCGGGACCACCGTGCACTCGCCGCAGCATCGGCAGCGAGCCTCCAGATCCGCGAGCGCTGAAATCTCCACCTGCGATAACGTCGTTAATGGAGTTTTTAATTATTTTCCACATGAGATTCTACATAGTCTGGTGTGGTCTGAAAAATAGAGCCATTTCGGAATTCAGAGGCTTGAAACTCAACAGTCAATGTTTCTTTGCTCTCATTTTTATGCAGTCGATGAAAATGTCACTACTTGGGTTCCCAAAATACAGACGTCATTCGACTTTTGAATATCGTAAGCTTTGGAGAGGGTTCATTGCTCCCTGTCCATTAGAGTTGGTAATTTTTCGGAGATTGTCTATGTATCCGGGGTGGGGTTGTCTTGCATAATATGTTGATTGTCATAAGTTAATTCCAACCCTACAACCGCGTTGTTCTTGCCGATTTATTATGGCTTGGACCCATTCTCGATGCATTTTTATCTCTCTGGAGACGAATTTTCTGTTATGGTTTGTTGGTTGAATCTGAAAAATGCAACCCCACACCGATGTAAAGAGGTGTCTCTTCGGATTAATTTGGCCACTTTTGCGCGGCCGGGCTGGGTTTTGGATCAGAGACAAACCCTAAAAATGACCCACTCTAGTGGACAGCAGGGAGCAATGAACCCTCTACAAAGCGAACGATATCCAAGTTCAAACGAACGCGTAGTTCGGACGTGGATTACGATAATTTTAGGTCCATGAAATTGTCTTGGCAGTATGACAATCGTATGAGAAAGCATAATGGAGCTTGGTGACTAACAGTAGGGCTGGAAAATTCGTATCGTTTGGTAGTAGGACACATCTTTTTCATCAAATTATTTGTGAATAATCAACATAGTGAATTGAAGAGCGATATACCAAAAATAGCTATCATACAACTTGCCTATGTCCTTCGTATAGACCGATTTATTTTTTGGCAAAAAAAAATCTCTTCCCAACAAGCATTTTTCAGAGGTCTGAAGACAGTTAAGGTTCAAATCCGGATAATACCGCAGATGGGGCCGCATCTCATAGCCTTGGTGCAACAACACATTTGCCCTCGCCATGTGGAGCGTCTCTTGGATATTTTCGACGTAGGGCGCTCC
>JANTBZ010080123.1:0-19243 GCA_024741255.1 Exechia fusca | reverse complement strand
AGAATGAGCCTATATAAATCGAGAGAGAAGATCATTTTGCAAGGGTTAGCGACGAATACTTCTGGAAGGTGGTCGATGTTGTAGGATTTGATTTGAGTTTATCGAGCTAAAATATGTAATATGTACATCAAAATTTCATCAAAAATGTTGGTCCTTCCTTTTTTCTCCCGATACTTATTAGTCCATGTAGTACATTTGAATCTAGAATCTGCTGAGTTCCAAATACGAGGCAAATCCTAGATTTGTGGAAATTCATATGCCAGATTTTAACTACTTCTATTTTAACTTCTTCTGAGGAGTCCGTTTAATATGAGAACAAGAGAAGACCCCAAGCCCTAAATCAACCCAAATAAGAGTCAAATTCAATTTCGATTCGGTGATTTCGGTCCTTCGGTCTTATTTCTTGAGACACGTCGTAGTTCGAAATCCCAATTGGCAATTAAGATATAATAGTTAAACAAAAGTACATTCCTCAAATAAAAGATAATTCTTCAACTACAAGTTAAATTGAATACTTAAATTAAAAAATGTAAAGTTAATTATTAGTTTACTGACGTGTTGAAGAATTAATTATGGTTAACTACTATAGTATTGTTTATTCAAGCTACTATATCATTCGTCTTGCAGTGATTTGGAACAAATGAAAATTAAAAAAATAGTGCTCAAAATCACATCTCAATTTTGAAAAATAAAAGAACAATTTTAAAAAATTACAGTTTAATATTTGTTTAGGTAATCAACTCTCAACCAACCGTTTTCAAGTAATTTTACAGTCACTGCTCATGAGACTACGCATTGTCTTGGTATATGATAACTTTTTCTTCCTCAGTATGTGTTTAAAAGGAATTACATTTAAATTCGAATTCTGACTGTTCTCAGCGTCAGCACAGCGGACGAATTGTCGTGCGGAGTCGCCAGCGAACCGAAGACATACTACATCACCCTGGTCATGGGCCTATGCTTCTGTGCGGTCTACAGTTTCGTGGCGCTCAATAGCAATCGATTTGGCATGAAGGGGCTGCTGAGTATGTAGAAATCAATCTAATCGAATGATTTCAACATACACAAAAATATATTTATATTCCGACAGCATGGTGGCTGGTATTGTCCACCGCCAGCACGCTCGCCTTGGTGTGGACCGACAGTTTCTATGTGAACGTCGGGCTGCTGATTCTGATGCACACGTGCGGCAGTTGTGGCAGTATTTTGAGTGCGGTGGCGGCCGATTTGTTTCCGACGCATTTCAAGTGAGTGTGTGCTAGATCGAAGTATTAAATGTGAATTTGCGTATGTTAATTTTCTGATTTTGCAGAGGCATGGCGCTGTGCTTCGTGATGATGAGCGGCAGAATCGGAGCGGTTGCTGGCAGCAATATGGTGGGAGCTCTGTTGAACGGCCGCTGCGATTGGATATTTTGGATTTTCATTGGCTTTTTGACAGGTATGAGAATTGTCGGTTTCTAGAGTATTCGTGAAATATTTCAATTTACTTTTTTTCATTTCAGTTTCGTGTTTCGTGTGCTTCCACGTGATGCGGAAGAAAGAAAAACTTCATGCGAAATGATGATGAGAAAATATGATTTTATTACGGTCGAAAATAAATGAACTAATCAATTCATCTTTGCCTAGTACTTTGCATCTTTACTCACAAACCGAATCACGCGTTTACGTACGCATGTGTTTCCCAAGTAATTAGCCGGTCTTAACATACAAAAGAGAGAGAGAACAGAGAGAACACAACGAAAACCGGATGCAAAATTGCATCAGATTTTTGTATCTCGAATAGCAGTTGTCGGCATTCTTGCACCATCTAATCACAGTGTGGGTTTTTTTTTCTATATCAAAACGTAGCGCCTCATCACGTAGCAACACCGTTGTAGAAGAGATTGCTGATAAACGTAGCATTCCCGCCTCTATGCTGAAATATTTGAATATTTTCATTGAAGAAGTTCCATAAGGGGTGGTCTTGTGTTCATCTTAATTAAGCAACCGATAGTAATCAGCATCAACCCCATTGTCTGTTGGGACAGATAATGTCATCGACCGTTTCGGATCTCTGCATTTGAATTATATTACCCTATGCAAACGGACATATCACATACAACTGCCCGCATGCAGGCGTTTTCCGTGGCATTTGAATGGCTTCTCTGCTCTCACTCGCTCGCTCGCAGTATACTGTATTTCACTTAACACCTAAATTATATGTACAAATTGCTTACTTATTTCGTCTATCTAAATGCATACAAAAAAAAACTGTCAATTGCGGTTTCGCTCTACACAGCAGAGTGCCAACTATAAAATCACCGAACCGCGCCTCACAATATCGATTTCCGGCTCCGCCGACTTCTTCGCCTCCGTCTTGTGCAGCAGGGCAAAGCACACGACCGCTCCGACCACCAGCAGCGAACAGTTCACGACGAAAATGTAGTCGCAGTGGTGCTCCAGCATCCGGGCCACAATGTTGCTGCCCGTGATGGCGCCGATGCGGCCGAACATCATGATGAAGCACAGCGCCATTGCCCTGCAAAAAATGCCAATCGATTAATACAAGGTGTCCACTTTAGAAGATCAAAAATGATCAAATAGAATAAGTTTATTGTAAAATGTCCCAGGCCTTTGTTGAATCTTTAATATATGTATGACAGGATACCCTGCGCTTCCTGGTGACATAATCAATAATTTTGTTTCCGAAAATGTCCTGCTGATAAATGGCCGTAGTTCGAACAACATTTACACTAGGCAATAACTAGACAGATCCTTTATTGTTCATGTTCTAACTAGAGTTCAGCGAACTCACATTTCGTACTGAATAGCTGAATAGATATATTTGAATAAAGCTATTTAATGAGTGTTGTTTACTAATTCCATATATGGGAAACCTCCCTCAAACGATCTTGATTCGACCTTTGTCTAAAAAACTACTCACTTGAAATGCGTCGGAAACAGATCGGCTGCCACTGCGCTCAGAATACCGCCGCAATTGCCGCACGACATCATCAGCGTCATCAGCAGCATGTTGGCGTAGAAGTTCTGCACCCAGAACATGGCCACCGCCGAACCGGCGCCAATCAGCAGCCAGGCAGCTGTTCATACAAAATAAAAATCCATCAGTTTTAAATTCAGCGCTTTTTTGTATACACTTTGCTTACAAAATCGACAAAAACAAACATTTGGTCCATGATAGATTTCTGAGATGAGGAACATTGAACAAGAGAACCTAATACGAGGAATAAAAATGTAGATATTCAATACTCTATATGCAATTTTTGGCCCCAAAAATGTGTCTCATGATAATATTTTCGAAGAGTTTTCTTGGACAACATGTTTTTTCATCGATTCCTTAATATAAGTATCCAGAAAAGTGTCAATACGGCTGTTGACTATTGTTACATAACCGCTTACCGAACATGAACTTCAGCGGAAACTTGTTCAGCGCCACCAGCAGATACATCAGGCAGAAGAACAGGCCCATCACGATGATAATGTAGAATGTCATCGGGTCGTACGAGGCGGTTCTGCAGGTGCCGTCATCGGCCAATAATGTGCTGCAAATAAAAAACAAGCGACGAATGTTGTAATTGGTGTCAAAACACGAAACGCGAACAATAGAACAGCGCACCGATAGGAGTGCAGGTATAAAAGGCAATGCTATTGCAATGCACCGAGTCATTAACACATAAAACATGTCACGTGCAACGACGCTGTTGGCCACATTGGCCGTTATGCAATTGCTAGCTGTCTGCTGTCTGATGCTGATGGTTGCGGCCGACGACGAAATCGACTTGCTGTATCCGTGGGACAGTGAGCACGAGCATATTGGAATTAAATTAAAATTTACATTAAAACCGTTAAATTAATTCCGCAGAGGACTGCAGCAACGTCGACGATCCGGATCTGTTCTGTTTCAACATTTGCACGCGCATCAATCGGCAGCTGATCGGATCGTGTGGCCCCAATGAGCGATGTGTGTGTAGTTCGTGAGAATCCAGCGATGTTACAAATTCAATATTTTACTAATCACTCGGTTGAAGGAATTAGGAATGAACGAAATTAAATCCTCGACGTAGCTTTAGGAACTAAAGAGTTTATGTTTGAATATAAAGTCGACTTCGACATGACCTCATCTGGTAAAGGATAATTTGCGATCAAACTATTTCAAAGATAAATTGAATACAACACTGCAATACAAAGTTAATGGAAAACAACACTAAAAATAGTTGTATAATTCTTATTGTGGCTTTTCCGAATAATATTGCACGGTTAAGGATTTGCTACAATACCTATGATATTGTGCATTTAAAATCGATGGATTGAGTTCAACGGTTAATTCGGCTTTGGGGACATCATTTGATATTTTTCAAGATCTATCGTTTGTTATGGTTGCCGCAATATTTCAGGATGGGTTTTTGAAGTGAAGTGAAGTAAACACTCCAATTAAGTGGTTTTAGCTTAGGTATTCAGTATCCAACTCCGACTTAATCTGTGTCAGCCCAAAATTCTGTCAGATATTTTCGAAGAAGTTGCCAAATTTGCCCACATCTAAACCATGAAAAACTACACTACTCACTTGTTCTCTGCCGCCTGCACCAGATCGAGAATACCCGCCTGCACGGCGCCGCAAATCGTGAAATCCCCATCGATCCTCGGCAAGTAAAACGACAGTATCTGCGGCGCCCACATATAGAATCCATGCGACACCACATAACAAGCAATGCTCAAATACAGCAGCATCAGCATGTTGCCAATGTACGGTGGCCGGAAGATCGGATAGGTCTGGCGCCACAGCAGCGATGCCACTCCGCAGAAGCCCTTGGCATCGGCCAAACTCGAGCCGAGCGTCTCCAGCCGGATGCCACGCACCGGGAACGTGTCCTCGTCGCGACCCGTGTTCCATCGGTACACCTGGCCAATGAAAGTATTTTATTATTCTGCATTTTAGTAAATACTCTCCAGATTAACTTTTCATCTCCCAGACAAAAAATACTTTAAATACCTGGCGCAGAATCTGCAGCGCCTCCTCGGGCCGCCCCATGGCGAGCAGGAACTTGGGGCTCTCGGGCAGAAAGACGGTGGCGGCAAACGACATCGCCACGATGCTGCTGCTGAACATGATGAAGATGCGCCACGTCCGGTAGATGATGCCGAAGATGGGGAATTGCCAGGCGCGCGGCATCACAATGAGGCCCATGGCGGGCTGATAGACGCACGCGAGCGGCATGCACATGATGGCGAGTGTGACCCATTTGGTGCGCGTGCGCGAGCCATGGAACTCGCCCAGATAGGAGATGCTGGCCGCTTGGACGCCGGAGACGCTGTAGACGCATTCGATTTCATCATCAGAATCATCAGAAATAGAATTCTCTGACTATACGATTTTTTGATAAATTTTAGACAATGGATTGAGCATTGGGCATGTCTCCATTAGTCCAATCGTAAGTGATTTGAAATAGAAGAAGTCATCATCAACTGATTAAAAAGGGAACAAAAAGACTTTGACTATTTAATATAATTGTTGTATTTAATTTAATTGTTGTAGAGCCGAAACAGTGAAACTATAAAAGACATGTTGTTAAAAAATCTTTCGTCAAAAAATATTCTCAGTGCCACAAGTATTTGAATACGGTTGTCAACTCTAATGAATTGGGCAACAACTTTCGGCCACAAAATTGAGAAGATTGTTGTTCCTTCTCAGTTAATTTAGGAAAAATCATCTCATTCAGTCCGTAAGCACATTACTGCGATATCGCTCATCCCTCGTACCAATTTATGGTATGATTTGGAACAACGTGTTTTGATAAGTCTGTACTCACGTCAATCCCACCAGAAATCGCGTCAGCAGCAGCATCGTACTGTTCACCGAGAAACTCGACAGCATACTGAACAGAAAGCCGAACAGCAGCGAGAAGCGCAACACCTTCAAACGGCCCCACGTGTCCGACATGAAGCCCCAAAAGTGCGAGCTCAGCACCACTCCCGTGAAGGCGACCGCATTGATCAGGCCCTGCTCCACGTTGCTGATCTGCAGCTCGCACTTGGCCACCGGCAGCACGAAGCTCATCGACATGCCCTCCGATGTGATGCCCAGCAGAGCGGCGCCGATGGTGAGGAAGATCAGCCAGTGGAATTTGCCGGTGCCTGCAAAGCGATAAGCAGCGATTCGCAATGATTATTCGCACATACAAGTTGTGGCTCTTGGAACCGAACAGAATTCCTTTTCAGTATCCAGCAATTTTATACCTCTTTAGCAACGGAAATACGGATTTTCATTAAACTAAATTTACTCATCATTAGGGTCGATGGCGAGAAACATCAGCGCAATTTTCAACGATTTTTATTAAATGAGTCATTTGATATGCGTTCATGCCGCTATAAATAAGATCGTTTCCTCCAATGACCTTTCTTGCGTAAGGCCCGACTTGTAATTCTTGTTATTTTACAGGCTAGAATTAAATCTCCATGAAGACTTTAAAACCTCAAAAAATCTTAAATTGAAGCGACGCTCGCTGGTATGGGTATGGATCGCGACGGAGGCTTATTCGGACTGAAAATCATCAACACTGTTACATAAAAACATAAAAGTTATAAAGGACTAATATTTTTGATAAACAATTTTTGTATTCTTATAAATAGTTTACTTTTAGACCGATCGCCATAACTTATCGGTCCTGTAACATCTCGATCCCTTACGAATTAATTAGCCGTTTGTAAAATGTTTTTTTTATCGATTTCGCCTGCCTCGTTCTTTCCCTGTTGCTACCATTTTAATTTTGGGAATAAAAAATTGTCGCTGAGGGCCAAATACGCATAAAACCATGAGTTCACAAGGCATAGCCCAATTCATTGATTATGGCTATTTGGTCGATATGGCCGATATGGAGTTCTTGCGTTTTTCCGGCACCCTGCCTCGAAGAGATCTCGCATGCCCAAAAACTAATGTTCGTTATGTGAACATATTTTTTATGTATATTTATGGTATCAGCTATCTCCAGGCTTCCCGCTTTCCGAATTCCGAAATTATTTCGAATACTTCATATTGATGTTTTCGCAAGAAACTGCAACATTTAGGCGTCAACTGCGCGCATCCTCTTCGGTGCCCAAATGATCGGTACAGAATAGTTTTTAAAAATGCCAACATTTATTTTGGCTGGGGCAGACCACAGATATCAATTTATCAAGACATGTTATAGCTCCAGCGGCCCTCCTACTTATTAGAAAACAATGCTTTATCTAGAATTTAGTTACCTTCTTCTCCATATGTAAAAATATGTCGATCCGCGTGTTACAATAAATTCAATTACTGACAAAATAATGACAATTCGGTGATAAGATTATTTATGACTCGCTAAATAATGACTATGATCATTAATAAATTGTGTATTTATCAGAAATATTTTTCCTTCATAGATCAGCCCATGTAGTACGTCTAAATGAAATGTCGCGGTAATGGTATTCCAGTTTGTAGAACCAAATATTTTTCATTTGTCTGTTTTTACGATGAAAATCATGATCCAGAATAATACTTCATTCGTCGAATTCAATCGCCAAGCCCAGTACAACACTAGCACACCTACCGGTCAGCGAGACGGCCTCTTCGAATGTGTGCGTCGGTTTCACCATCATTGCGACAATTATTGTCGCTATATCGTCAAGTGCGTGTGACCGATTCTATCTGTATCCGAGTATCAGGTTGAAGTGGCTTGAACTTGCTCCACTATCTGCTCCGTCGTCGGCTGCTGCTGCTGCTGCTGCTTCACCGTTGAACTTCACCTAATTGACTGATCCCACCCTACGCGATGCGCGCCTCTAATATACGGCCAACGATCTGAGTTCGCCACACTTGAGTGAAAGCGAAAGCTTCGCGCTCTGCGCTGCTCAGTGCTCCGCCGTTCGTGTCCGCAGAGGTGCGTGCGGTATGATACTCATACACACTCACACACCGCGCGGTCGGGTAGGGAAATGCACGAAAATACCGCACGAACTACGCGAGTTCGTGTACAGAGCATACACGCTCCGACGATGTCTGAGTGTGGATGAGCTGCGCGGTAGATAGGGTCGTAATTCATACACTAAATTGCGCTATTAGCCATTGGTTCGTGCGGTATTTGGCTGCTTATCTCCGCCCGTGCACGAACAAACATCACCTCGTCGACGACGACGACGACGACGAAAACGGCATCTCCGCACACACTGTGGCGTGTGTGTGACGTGCTCGTGCTCGCGGCAATTTTCGGATGAGTTTTGCACGTCGCAGCCACGAATTAAACAAACACACGCGGGCACAATTGTCGTGTGATTTGAAGTGTAGGGGCGTTGAACGCTTGGAGCTGTAGTCGAAGAAAAAACGCACGTGGCTTGTGGAGTTTTTTGTGCTCATTGTCGGAAGTGGCATGGGACTCAATTTTACTACGAATCGAGCAACGAAACACATTCGTATTCTATTACTCGGGCAATGTTGAGTTGGCTCTAAATTCGAAAAGGTGTGGGAACATTTGCCGCCGATGACATAACCGCCGATTTGTATTTTAACACAAGGCGGAGTTTTACTGAAGTGTAGTTATACGACAAAATCTAGTTGATAATCCCTTTGAGTCTGAAGCCAGAGTTTCAATTAGGAGTTTAACGTTATAAGCCACTTTTAATTGTTTACGTGACAATTTTCATAAAATCGTCGTGAAATATTACTAATACAGGTTCTACAAATCCGCATTTAGAACTTCAACAGTCAATCGCGATTTGTTCTCAGCTAAATGAATTGCATATTTTTCGTTGGTTCCTTGCACTTATAGTGAAGCTTTTGGGCGTGGGTTATTTTACTTCCGTTGGGTATAATTCGTTTAGACTCTTGTTACTGCTTCATCGTAAAATCATTCCAGATGAACCGAATGAAGTGAATTACACACACGTAAGATTGTCCTTGTCCAGTTAACACAAGTTATAGTATTCGCGGGCCTCTTCGTTTGGAAGTGCATAGATCGTCTATTGTTATTACCAATCGTACCAATATGAAATGGTTCTGGTACACAGCAGTTCTACGCCGTATATCTCGGGCAAGCGTGAAAACACAACCATAAACCGTTGTGTATTGTTTTCTACAGTAATGGACGATAGCACTGCAACCAGCCGTTATCAGCAGTAATTATTATCATCATTGAACGATGTACACATATATTGTATCTTAGGGAATATTTCGGTTTGTGGAAGTGGAAGAATATTTTGTGGGTATGGTCATGGTCAGTATACAGCAATTATAGCTTCGAAACGCCTGCATACAGTCGAACGTCGAACAACAATTACTCTCTGCTTTGCTAACGTATATATTCTGCCGAAAAAAAACACGTGCTCCTGTCATACCCCTTTGTATATGTTTTCAATCCTGGGCCATAAATAAACACACTAATCGCATTTGTCACCATTTATGTCAATCAACTATTTGTAATTCAGTCGTTGTGACACCAGTTTATTTGTATTATTTTTTCAATCGGTGAATTTCTCGCCAACATGTCCCAAACGTCCATAGATACGACCTTCAAAAATGAAGCGGAGACCGACTCCGCAAAAAATCGACTGCAACCATCGAAACAGACCTGCGACGAGGTGCTCTCCAAAATCGGCTGCGGTCGATTCCAATACGTCTGCCTTTTCTTAGGCTTTCTGGCCAACATGTCGATGACCATCGAAGCGATGACGCTGAACTTCACAATACCATACATCGACTGCGAGTTCCCGTTCCCAGTGAAACTGCACGGTCCGGCTGCCGCAATGGCCCAGTACGGCATGATCTTGGGTTCCATACCATTCGGCCTGCTGCTCGATACCTGGGGTCGGGTGAAAGTGATGCGACTCTCGCTCTGTATCGTCATGACTTCCACTACGCTGTCGTTGTTCTCCGTGCACGTGGCGATGCTGACGACTACACGATTTATGGTGGGATTCGGGTAAGTAGCCCGAAGTCGGGGATTTTGCAGTATCATAAGTACACTATTCTTAGAGTAGACGTTCTGAATTAGGATACGAACTGAAGGAATCAACTGAATTATAGAATTACCTGAATTTTTGAATTCGTGTTCGAAAACCGGTTTTTAGTGTGTGTTTTTTTTCATTTCATGATGTTCCAAGATCCAATGAAGAATGTTGAACGTTGTGCTAATCACATGAGATTTCAAAACACGAAACCGATTATTATGAAGCCATACTACAGTTGTTACGGCCTTAATAACAAACACTCTACTCGACCGATCTGAAACTCATTGATTACAGTGTGTGGAGATTTTACTGTCATGGGCGTGTTCAGAGTCCCTCGGAGGTCTTGAAACAATCCTTGCGACTGAAATGGGTTGAATGGATATTGGAAAAAGTTTCGGCATACGGTATAAGGTAGCCTATTCGGAACCAATGGTTGAATAGAAATTTATCTTTTTGAATTTGGTTATTATCCGGTTAATTGGAGGAATAACGATACAATACGTGTGTCCGGGGTAATTTTTATAATCCTGTATTAAGATTTTGAAGCCAAAGATGTGGGATGTAGTTGCGTTTATCAAAACAGCGTATCACAAAGGAGCCTCTATGGCGATTTACTATTAAAAATCTCTAGTAGAAGCCAGTCGGAGTTCAAAGTTCGAAGAATGATTTCTCTACTTCTCACTGTTATTTGGCGACTGAAAGCACGTGCTCTAGTCATAATCTTCGTTGCAATTCACGTATATAAATATACAACTAGTCGCTGCGAATAATATTTTTACTTAATTGTCAGACGAGCAGAAGTTGTGACACTAGTTTGTTTTTTTCCATTCGGACAATTTCTCGTCAAAATGTCTGATTCGTCGACGGACAAACCCAACGAAAAACGGAAACCCACGTATAAGACCTGCGACCAGGTGCTGACCCAAATCGGCTGCGGTCGATTCCAATACTTCTTGCTCTTCTTAGGCGTCCTATCCTCGATGTCCATGGTCATCGAAGCGATGACGCTGGCCTTCACAATACCGTATATCGACTGCGAGTTCCCGTTCCCAATGAAATTGCACGGTCCGGTCGCCGCAATGGCCCAGTACGGCATGATCACGGGCTCGATTCCATTCGGCCTGCTGCTCGATACGTGGGGTCGGGTGAAAGTGATGCGACTCTCGCTCTGCATCATCATGACGTTCACCACGCTGTCGTTGTTTTCCGTGCACGTGGCGATGCTGGCGGTTTCACGATTTATAGTGGGCTTTGGGTAAGCAGCCCGCATCGAGTGCATCAGCTACTCCTAGAGTAGACGCGATTCACAATCGGATACTCGCTGAATATACTCCAACTAGTCCGTATTTCGACACCCCCATCACACTCAGATTGGCCGGCATCCAGGTGGCCGTTATAGTTGTCGTGGCCGAATTTAACACATTACAGAACCGCCCCTTTTTCGTCGTTATCACGGCGCTTGGCCTTGTTATGGGAACCGTCTACGAGCCGGTGCTCGCGATGGCAATGCTCGGCCACGCCTACGACTTGCCGTTCCTGGGGCGCGTGCACATCACGTCGTGGCGCGTGTACACGGCGTCCAGCTCGTTGATCGTGCTGGCGGTGCTGGTGGCAGTGTTCTTCCTGCCGGAAAGTCCGCGCTTCCTTCTGATGAAGGGACGCAATGAGGAGGCGCTAGAGGTGTTGCGGAGCATCCACAAGTGGAATGGCAACAAGCCGGCCAGTGTACGAACAATCATAACTCCACTTGTAATCCGTCTCACCGGGAATTATGCTATTCACGCGCACAGAGGATCCGGCCGAGTACCGTTATCACCAACGACAATGGCACCCGGTTGACGGAGCGCGTCCGGCCGCCGAAAAGCTGCAGAGACGTGTTCCGCCTGATGTGGCAACAAACATGGCCATTGTTCGGTCCGAAACTGCGCTGGCGCCTGCTGTTCGCGAGCATTCTCGTCTTCGAGCTGTACTTCGTGTCCATCGGTTTCTACCGGTGGTACCCGCGCATGCTGGACACGTACATGACGGTGTACGAGCACGGCGTCTCAATGTGCGACCATTTCGACCAAGTGGATGAGTACAAAGAATTGTATCCGTGTCCGCACGTCAGCGATTGGTCCGTGTATCGAGTGCTGACGTACATTGGACTGGGCTACATCATACTCTACTCGACGGTGGTGCTGTTGTTCAAGTGGGTGGACCGACGGATTCTATTCGGTACGGTGCACGATATACAGAGTATCTAAATTGCATGATGCATTTTCAATTGTGTGTACGGCTTCCATTGCAGTTACCTGGGTGTTGATCATCAGCGGGTCGCTGTTTGCGAAACCAAGCTCACAACTTCATAGTACCAACATTGTCTTGTTGAGCTGCATGTCGTCGGGATCGTCTCTGGGCGCTGCCATTTCGGTGCTGGCGACCGACATGTTTCCGTCGCAGTATCGCGGTATGGGCGTGTGCCTGACTTTGATGGCGTTCCGTGTGGGCGCCGTTGCCGGAACGACCATCATTGGGGAGCATGCCTTCACGGGCGGCTGTGAGATGATTATGTATGTGTGCGGCGGAGTTACTTTGTGTGAGTGTTGTGTTGCGCCTTACGTCGAATAGAGTGATTTGCCGTAAATAAGATTATTCATTACAAATCGCCCGATAGTGTTGATACCGGTAATACTGTTGCTGATGCAGAATCCGAACAAGAAGTGCGTCTCCTGGATCTGAAGCTCGACGAGCAGTTGCGAGTTGCACAATATATGTAATTTTTAAGTACCACCACACAATCGGGTCTCGGAACGAAATCGAAACTGGCATTTTGTTTGCACCGTGCCTGTTCAGCAGAGGACGATGTACAATGTACAATGTATCATATACGGCCCAGCGAACTTCGTTGCGCTCCAGGTTGATTGTAATAATAAACGTTTTATATTTCGATGACACCCAATCATTTGAATGTTCGAAGGACGTCTCAAAATGCGCAGTCGTACACGTCTACACGCTTTTTGTCTGTATATATTTTCCATTTCTGGCACCACTCACCACTCATTTTTTTTTAAGTTGAAGATGTGTAGACAATTTCATCATCTTTAATTTGAGTATCCTCATATTGTTTATATTATTCTAATTCGGTCCAGTAAACAGTTATAGGCTCTATTCCAAACACGAAATAGGGATATTTGACCTCATACAAAAAATATGTACTTCATTACTTTTCACTGGATTGACCGAGAACAATTCGTGAATACTCGAATGAAAAAGAATTAGAAAGAGAATTAGAAAATTTTGAAAAAATCGCCGAGCGAATTAGAGCTCGGTGATTTCTCCATAAATAAACGGTGCGAACTTGTTTTGGGCGTCGTCAGCTGAAGATGAGACGTATGTCACGCGATGTTTTGTGTACTTGATTGAATAATGTTCATTCAACAAATCAGTGTCATTGGAATGTTCAGATTATTATAGCTTGTAAAAATAATCGCAAACTTGGAAAATCAGATTTTTTGGCATGGTTTAAATCAACAAATTGGGGTAGTATATCATTCATAAATTTCACCAGGGAAAGTGGGGTCGCTGGGTGACCGAATCTTCTCCTGAAATATATTGTCTGAATGGTTCCGAAAATTACGTACACATGTTAAACGTTGACATTTTCTATACAATTTTAACGTCGATTCTTTGAAATCCGAGAACGATAGACATCAAGACGTATCGTTTCAATCCGAACCCGACAGAGACTAAACTCAGATTCGTGCTCCGGAAATCCACAAACACGGACCAAGCCGCAAATGGTTCAGCAATCGTCTAAAAAGATAGTTGATAGCATCGAACATCGTCGTCATATAAAAACGTAGAAATACAACACTTCCCAACTGATGTGGCTGAAACTATTTGGAATCGGCGGAATCGGTCAGGCCAAAAGTGACAACGCAGTCAGCAGAAACCCTTCTACTTACACCGCAAAATATATTACAAATGTAATTTTCATGTCGTCACTTTTTTTAGACATTTGAGTTTGACGTAGATGGGATCATTTGCCAAATTCGTCCGATCATATGAGACATGAGAGGTGACGATATTCGCCGGTGTATAGCGTACATATTGAAATACGTCTCTCTCAAAGTTCTGTCACCAGCGTCGCGTCATTCGTTCCGTCGTCAGCACCGTAACAATAATATATCTTGAACTCTTTATTATCATTTCCTCGAATATTTACCCAACATGAATGAAGAAGAAAAGCCACCGACGGAGCAACCGAAGCCCAAGCTCAAGACCTGCGATCAAGTGCTCTTCCGAATCGGCTGCGGTCGATTCCAATACTTCTGCCTCTTCTTAGGCTTTTTGTCTATGATGTCCATTACCATCGAAGCGATGACGCTGGCCTTTACAATACCGTACATCGACTGCGAGTTTCCGTTCCCGGCGAAGCTGCACGGTCCAATAGCCGCAATGGCCCAGTACGGAATGATTTTGGGCTCGATACCATTCGGCCTGCTGCTCGATACCTGGGGTCGGGTTAAAGTGATGCGACTCTCGCTCTGCATTGTAATGGCGTTCACCACACTGTCGGTTTTTTCCGTGCACGTGGCGATGCTGGCAGTTTTTCGATTCATTGTGGGCTTTGGGTAAGCAGCCCGTACTAGAGTAGACGATTCACAGTCGGACAAGAGCCGAACTCATACTTATACTGGCTCTCAACAACAAATGGAGCGTATCTAAAAAACGCGAGTAACACATTTTGAATCGTTGAAGATACACGACACGTTCCTGGTTTTTCTTCGCTAAGTTCCGTTAGCTGTTAAGTTATAACAATACCAAACGTCACATACATACCATATGTGTGATGATGTTGATCTATCCAACAAGAGGCGTTCACTACAACCAACACTTATTTCGACACCCCCATCACCTTCAGATTGGCCGGAATCCAAGTGGGCATCATAGTCTTCGTGGCAGAGTTCAACACGATAAAGAACCGCTCCTTTTTCGTCGTTATCACGGCGCTTGGACTCAGCGTGGGGACCGTCTACGAGCCGGTGCTCGCGATGGCAATGCTCGGCCATGTCTACGATCTGCCTTTCATGGGGCGCGTGCACATCACGTCGTGGCGCGTGTACACGGCGTCCAGCTCGTTGATCGTGCTGGCGGTGATGGTGGCAGTCTTCTTCCTGCCGGAGAGTCCGCGCTTCCTGCTGATGAAGGGGCGCAACGAGGAGGCGCTAAAGGTTTTGCAGCGCATCCACAGGTTGAATGGCGGCAATCCGGCCAGTGTACGAACGATCACGAATTATAACTACGCTCGTAACTCTACTCACCCGGAAATATTCTCTTCACGCGCACAGGCGATCCGGCCGGGTACCGTTATCACCAACGACAATGGCACCCTGTTAACAGAGCGCGTCCGGCCGCCGAAAAGCTGTAGGGACGTGTCCCGCCTGATGTGGCAACAAACATGGCCATTGTTCGGTCCTCAGCTGCGCTGGCGCCTTCTGTTCGCGAGCATTCTCGTCTTCGAGCTGTACTTCGTGTCCATCGGATTCTATCGGTGGTACCCGCGCATGCTGGACTCGTACATGACGGTGCACGAACGCGGCCTCTCCATGTGCGAGCATTTCGATCATGTGGAGGACGTCAAGGAAATGCGTCCATGTCCGCACGTCAGCGACTGGTCCGTGTATCGAGTGCTGACGTACATTGGGCTAGGCTACGTAATGCTCTACTTGACTGTTGTGCTGCTCTTCAAGTGGGTGGACCGACGGATTCTGTTCAGTACGGTATACAGAGTATCTAGATTTGGTGATGCATTCTCATTTCTGTTCGTGCGTACGGCACCTGTTGCAGTTACCTGGGTGTTGATCATCAGTGGATCGCTGTTGGCGAAACCCAGCTCACAGAACCATAAAGTCAACATCATGCTGATGAGCCTCATGTCGTCGGGATCGTCACTGGGCTCGGCCATTTCGGTGCTGGCGACCGACATGTTTCCGCCGCAGTATCGCGGCATGGGCGTCTGTCTGACAATGATGGCGTTCCGTGTGGGCGCCGTCGCCGGAACGACCATCATTGGGGAGCATGCCTTCTCGGGCTCCTGTGAAACAGTTATGTATGTGTGCGGCGGTGTTAATTTGTGTAAGTGGTCAATTTCTCAAGACGTCGTGCTTTTTTGACAGTATATGAGATTAATTATTACAAATCCGCCGATAGTTTTGATACCGGTAATTCTGTTACTGATGCAGAATCCGAACAAGAAATGCGTCTCCTGGATCTGAAGCTCGACGCGCGGGCATCGCACGGCATTGCGAGTTCGACGAAATATGTAATTTTCAAGTTCAACCACACCATCGGGTCTCGAAACGAAATGGCATTTGGGTTTGTACAGTGTCTGTTCAGCAGAGTGCTGTTGTAACAATATACCATAATGTATCAATACATTATCATTATGTCATTAAAAATAAATCCATATGAACTTCGTGTTTGAGCTCGTGATACAACATTTCTATTATATAAAAATATTCTATCATGAAAAACAACATCCGATCCTTATGATTCTTCGGGTTTTACCTTCGAAATCAAGTAGATTATAACACAACGGAGTCGACATTTCGTAAATTGGACCAGGGGCGTCGAAAAATGATATGCATCGAAGCTATCAGACACGCGAATGGTAGGGTAAGGTTGAGCAAGTTTTGCGTGGGACACGTTTGCATCAGCCTGTTTAGGCCTATAAAATGAAGATAATCGACTGAATTTTGGATATTGTGTGCAATATTCAAATCGTCAAAAAAACCTGCTCTCGGTTTTTGGAGTATAGCTATTGCATTTTACCATTTCAAAATTGATTCGAAATTACCGACGTGTAAGCTCGTCAAACTTTTTTTAAGACTTGCTCCACCTCACCCTATTATTTTTTAATTAATACACACAAACAAACGCGGATAGTCGACGAAATAATAACGCATATCAGCATTTCAAGAACGTTGCTGATTTCAGAAGCTCGACTGCTGGCAGCTCTACTTTTATTATAGCCGATGTGGAACGAACGACCCCCTATATAACACTGTGTCACAAACCGGCCTTCTGTATACACTTTTCTGACGTGCTTTTATCTCCTAATCACGAATTCGGCAAAACAAATTGGATCTATAGATAGCTTTCGGAGATATTGACGTAAGTTGATTTTTTCGACATGGCCTCAGACATTTGCGCATATCTCATGTTTGAGTTTCTGTAGGCCGATCTGCCACACTTCAAATGAAAGACAATTAAAAATGCTATAATTCATGTTAATATTGTTTTTCACTAGTATCTATAGTTTCAGCGTTACCGTGCATCAAAAGTGAAAATAAGTGAAAAAAGTGCAAAATGGTTGTTGCATAGTGTGCAACGAAGTTCGCTGTGCCGGCTAGTTTTCTTATAATATTGGATCAAGTTATGTCTTCCAGTATTTTCGCTATCTTCTGAACGCTTTATTCAATATAGTTTTCGATTAATACAGAAACTTAAATAACTTTTGATGTGGACTATTTTGATGTTCACACAAACTGTGTTCCTTTCTTATTGTTTCTTCCTAATTAATGTTCATCATGTCTTGTATTATGTTTTGCAATTCTATACGAAGATATACAAATGTACTATACAACACGTGGGTCATTAAGTGACACAGAAGGAACAACATTCTTGACGAAAACTTTTCAAATTCATCTACATAGTATCATTTCAGCCCGATAGCCTTGAATACACGGTCCTGCATCATCTCGATCACCTTCGAAATGTATTCGCCACTAACCCTTGCAAAATTCTCTTTTTCTCGATTATTACTTTCTTAATTGAATGGAATCTCTTAGTCTGGATCAATTTTTTCGGATTTGGTAATTGATAGTAGTCGTTGAGGGCCATGGTTGATTTTGGCCTTCGTTTTAGCTATTCGTGACATAGTTGTATTGTCTTGGTAGAAGAACACTTTTTTCTTCTCATGTTTTTCGGACTTCATAGAACTCATATATAAAATAGTTTGGTCTATGTTCATTTGATTTATATTTTCACGCAGTCGATGAAGACTAATCCTCTTGAGTCCTACTGGTGTATTTGGTATGCTACGGAAATGATTCATCGCTCCTTGAACACTGAGATGACTTTCAATTGAACTACGAAGTTCAGTAATGGAGACATGGAGACTCAATTGTCACATATGAATCACAACATGTAGCCTAATCGCGTTCATTCGGCCCTGAACCATGCTCCAAAGAATCAACATGTTTTTATCTTGTTCGATTGTGCGGTATAGCGGCAGTCATTGCGCAAAGAGTTTCCTCATACCCAAAAACTTAAGCACCATAAGTCAGTTGTTTACCTAGATATCTTTAGAAAACCAGGAATGTCGGACTACCTCGTTTTTTGTCTTCCGAGAATATTTTGTAAGTTGTTCCTTATGTGTCAGACCGGAGACTTAATGACCCACGTGTTATATTGTACTGTATATACTGTATATACTGTAGATACTCATCGGTCAAAAATACGGGTATACATGCATTGTACTAGAACCTATTGTTTGGTTTGTTTATGCGAATTATTCAATAAAAAAAAGATAGAGCACATTCAAAATTGCTGAATGGCTTATTTCGAAATACGACTCTCTTACAGATATTAGTTTCAACTGTCAGCATCGTCGCGTCATTCGTTCCGTCATCAGCACCGTAACAATAATATATCCTTGAATCTTTATTATCATTTTCTTCGATATGAATACCGAAACGAAACCACCGTTAGAGCTACCGAATCCCGTCTCATCGAAGACCTGCGACCAAGTGCTCTTCCAGATGGGCAGCGGTCGATTCCAATACTTCTTGCTCTTCTTAGGCTTCTTGTCCATGATGTCCGTAACTATCGAAGCGATGACACTGGCCTTCACAATCCCGTACATGGATTGCGAGTTCCCGTTCCCAATAAAACTGCACGGCCCGGTCGCCGGAATGGCCCAATACGGCATGATCTTGGGCTCGATACCATTCGGCCTGCTGCTCGATACCTGGGGTCGGGTGAAAGTGATGCGACTCTCGCTCTGCATCGTAATGGCGTTCACCACACTGTCGGTTTTTTCCGTGCACGTGGCGATGGTGGCGGTGTCGCGATTCATAGTGGGTTTTGGGTAAGCATCTCGTTTTAGTCGAACCATTTTTCTATCTCGTTTGCGTAGGATAAAAATATATTTAGATTAAAAATAGATTAAAAATAGATTAGATTTAGATTGAAAATAGATTTAGATTATATTATTTACCATGGAGGATTATAAG
>JANTBZ010080013.1:0-19552 GCA_024741255.1 Exechia fusca | reverse complement strand
ATTGAAATATGTTCAAGAGTACATTATGATCAACAAATTTGTGTCATTACATTTCTCAAATGTGGATCCAATAGGCGAGTACACATCAAAGATCGAAAACATCGTGGGTGGACGAACTATTAAAAATTGGGCTAGTAGAACGGAGATGAACGAATAAACGAATCTGCATTATTACAATTTATGTGTGACTCTTATGCTTGGAATACAGTGAGCGCGTCATGACGTCCATGAAGACGTACGTCTTTTGTTAGTTTCCCATACGATTTGTCGCGAATCGAACGAAGTTATTGTCATGACAACGACGTCGTTCGAAAATCACGAGTAAACAATTATAACAATCCCGACGACAAAGAGGAGAAACGAATCGATCCGTTTCCCCTCTTTGATTGTTGTCGTACGGAACATTAAGAATACAAATTTTCGAGTATGTTTTAAATCAATGAGCTAGGCTAGTATGATATGCAGACGAGTTCACATGAATTTGCCGCGTCGTCCGCGACACCCGGACCGAGCGCTTTTGCAAACAAATTGAAATGTTTGCATATGGCAATGTGTGGACTACATTCGCACATACACTCACTAGCACAACGTGAAATACGTTAAAGTTCAAACGAGAGGCACACACACTCACTCCACAGGCGCAGTCGCAGTGAGTTAATGGTCGATATTGTATGCGATCATCGCAGGCGCCACACGATAATGTTTGCACACACACACATTTTTGAGGCGTGATTGTTTGTGCATAATTTCCACATTATGTCTCGCGACTATACGGCGCGAAATGTGTGTGCAAGCGCTCGCAGCTCGCAGATCTATGTGCATATGCAAAACGAACAGACTCGTTTGTCTGTAAGTTAGTATGAGCGCCGTGTTTGCTGTGCCGGGGTTCGAGTTTTGCGAAAGTGAGATGGTGGTGGTTGGTGGCTAAAATGTGGATCACGCGGTGAGTAGGCTAGACGCAACACCGCACGCTGCTGCATCAGCAGCCCGGGGGCATCGAAATCGGTATTGCGGAATTCTCTGGACTACATTTTGTCGCCAGACCAACCCGTAAATCCAGACATGTCGTCGTGTGTCGCCGCGTTCAGTATGCAAATATTATATACACGCGTTGACAAACCTCTATTCGATGCACGACGACGTACGATCATGCAGTGTGTGTGTGAATTATATGCACACAATGATGGATGACCATAATTCAATCGACTTTAATATCCGGCACCAAAGTGTGTTTGAGTGTGTGGTACTGCGCACGCACACCACCGAACAATGCATCGTTTTTAGCGCGATCGCGCGCACGTGTGAATATCGCACAAATCAATTCGCACACCAAAACAATGCGCGATATGCATACCATATGATCTGTAGTCGCGGAGAATATGCAACGGTCTCGCGATCGAGCGATAGAATTTTCAATCATGTATGCAATCATGTATGTATTTGCATGCATGTGTCCGCAATTTTACGGTCAGTGATCAGTGATTTTCAATCGAATGCATACAGCAGCGATGTTCCGATGTCCATCAAAGTGTCTGGCGGAATCGATCGTTTTTCAGCATATGGTTTGCAACATAATTTATGGCTTGGCGATGACGAATCGCCTCGTTCGAATATGTCATCACTCGTCGCTCGTCGAACCACTGTCGAGATATTCTGTCGAAAAAGGGTTCAGCATCTGCTGCGGCGGCGGAAATCGCTGCACGTGGGGTGTTGAATTCTTCACTATGAGCGCGATCATCACACGCACGAGCGGCGCGAACGCACCAATCGCATTTATCATCTCGGCGCCACATTGTGCGGTGTTTGGCACACATTCATGTTAGTGCGTAGGACGATGCGCACGAACGACGAAGATACTTAACATTTTGTCACCTTCATAACTACCTCGCGCGCAAGCGCGCGCTCGCTATGCTAATCCGCCTCAGCCGTCAAAGTGCGTGTGTGATTTTGGCCGACGAGCGACTAGTGAACAAACGGGTGAGCGCGCGTGTCCGTTGAACAATTAGGCACACACAATCAATATTCAATATACCGTTCTGACAGTCTATTTTGTGGCAGTTTAGTTAAATTGGTGCCGCATCGCGTCTACGATGATGAAGACACTGTCATGATGGCACGACAGGCCTCTTCAATACCGATTTATATGCAAAAGACAAAAACACGCACACACACTCATCCACAAATTGGAACGCCGCTCTGCCAGCCTAGCGTAGAATGCGCGTTGCTAATGCGCAGCACTCAGCACTCAGCACACACGCACATCAATGATATAGCGTGCAATCCGATCGGTGGCCCGATACATAAATGCATAAAATTAGCTTGTAGTTATAAACATTGAATTGACTTTGCAATAAAACGAACACACCAACTCAATCTGCTACGTGTGGCGGTGTCGTGTGTGTATGTGTGCGTTTGCGGTCTTGTATGTTTTGCAATCAAGCTTTACCGAATATGCGTAGGCACACAGCCTAACATACAAACATACGAGTGTGTCGACATTTCGAGCGCCGTTTATGAATGGATTTTTCTAGTTTACCGAAATGTGTCGTTGCGTACACCATCGACATCAAAAGGTGTATACACGCGTCGAACCGCTCGGAAATAATACTTTAATCAAACTGCTCAATCATCGCCGAAGCAAGCAGGTGATGGCCAACATGACGACTCATCACCTCTATTCGCCATTGTATAGTTCTCTAGAGAACGAAATCCACAAAATGTGCCACAGCAAATTGCAATGCAATATGTTGAGTATGTACTTGTCAGTTTCGATGTTGTCGTCGGTCGTCAGTCGTCGTTATTGCCGCGAATTGTAGCTCACGAATATATGGATGGATATGCCCGTATTTGTCGGACGTACTAATGTGACGACGACAAACGACATTGGGCTGCATCGCAGAGTGGACTCTACATTCTATGCAGTAGATTCTAGCCAAGGTGTGTGTGTGTGTGTGGTGCGCGTATGATTAAGCAATTAGTTGTAAACGATTGATGCAGTGCACGTGTATATTGCGAATGACGTATCGAGTGTTTGTTCGCGTTCGCAGGTTCGAAACAAGCTGTAACGCAAGTTTAATCACATTCTGTGTGCTTCGCGCGGACAATATTTCACATGTCATCTGTGACACTGTGCCTGGCACTTGCATAACGAATGATTTTTATTTAATGTGACGTTCTGCCAACGCGACGACCGTAGCCAACAAACAAAAAACGGCCTGACCGGCGTCTCGGCTGGCGGACAGGCAGCATGAGTCGAATGACCGCACGGTCAAATCTGCATCGGATGGAGCGCGTGCGCGGACGCGCTACCCACGCACTTGCTGGACACAATACCAGTTTGAAAGCAGTTCGAAATGTCCGCAGACCGCTGACATCGACGCGATCAATGCTTGCCAAAATTGTGTGACCACTGCTCGCGTAATATGTTCGGCTATTCGCAGGCGACCGATTGCTCCGGCGAGATATTCTCTTCGAGCCGAGACAGGAAGTTCGCCAACAAAGCACATGCCAGACAGTATATGCCATTTATCGCTCGAATTATCGCATAAATTACAGCACAGAACCGATGATTTTGCATCGCGGACAACGGAGAACGTGATTCAACCATTAACGTAGTAATACTGATGATTTAATTGCGAAATAATAATCAACTTGTCTATATCGATCGTCGACCATTAGCGTCGTCGTCGTTGTCGATGTTGTCGACGGAGCGGAGAAACACGATCGCGAACGTCATATGGCTAATTAAATACAAGCACACGCTGAACGCGCAGCGATGTGAACTATTCGATCACAATGTAAAGATCATTAGTGGCAAACAAATGAAAGTGGATACAAGTCTATCGCCATTACATAATCCGCATGATTATGTCGTTCACATTACATCCTACGGAAAAATCTTCATTCACACGCCGTCATCACACGCCCCGATGAGTCAGCTTCAGCTCCAGCTGCTGCTGGCTGCAGTGTGCAGAAAATACGAGTAGCTACCACCACACAAAACACTGAACGAGCGTGCGATGTCCATCCGAATGTCCGCAACTCATTTAACACACGCTAACAACACACACGTTATTTTTTACCCGTATTGTATTTGACGTGTGTGTGTGTGTGCAAGTGTGCATAGTATACGTTCGCACTCCACACACTGAAAAACACCGCGCGACCGGGGGTTTGTCTCGAAAGTGAGCCTGCCCACATGATTTTGCCCGGCCGTGCTCGCGGTTCGCGTGCGCAAAAACCACACGCACGAACTCGTAATAATACAGAGCACACACAGACACACAGACGCACACATAATGTGTGAGATCATCCGCGTGTTTGTCTCTGTTTTGCAGCAACGCGCACTAGAGAGTAGTAACGCGACGCTACGCAGCATAGTACGTGTCCGCGAGTGCGGTTCGCGGTTCGCAAACTAATAAATTTCCTGCTCATGTGGGCAGTTGTTAACACGGCTCGACAGGTCGAACCGATCACCGAACCGAACACAGAGAGTATGTGCTCCTCTGGATGGTGTGAGTGCTTGTTCGACATGCTGGATGCTGGACGGATGGATGGCAAGGGAACAACACGATTGTTACGACGAGTTCCTTTCGCTAGAGGCGTGAGACCGCCAGGCGCAAATCGGAGCATTAGCATGCGTGCGATGGTTGACATATTGTGAGTGCGTGCGTGCATGCGTGCGCAATAAAAGCGATTGCAGTAATTATTGCGGGGCCTAATTAGAACGTGCGTGTCGATAGATCGATGCACTCTTAGCAGTGCGTATAATTATAAATATCGAGTTTGCTTTGGCTTTGATCTCGGCAAAGACGCGGAGAGCGCTCTCTGCCAGAACCTTGAGCGCGATACGCGAACTGCCTATTACCTTTATCTCGATGTAATTACCAGAACATACGCTGCATAGATTTCGCGGTGTAAGCTAATTGTTGCCCACTCCGCCATTTGTGGGCATGTGCGCCGAGAACCTTCACACCGGTTCGTCAAACCGCGTGCGTGTTTCCGCGGCGACGGAATTCAAATGCCGATCTCCAGGAAAAGCATTGCACACATCGCAAAGTCGTCGAACGACGCATTGCGAGGCGACCCGCACATTCGCACATCGCAGCACGCGTTACCTTAACACACATATTTGAATTCTTTCCCGAAATGGAAGTTAGCCATCAAAACAAACATGCAGTATAATATAATATTCACCAAGGGCATTTATCTCAGCCACCGCCACACAGAGATATGATAAATTGCGCACGCGTGCCATATTTGTCAAAATAGAACACGAAAGCCAGCCGCACATTCGCTGCAATCGTGTTTCGCAAACTCATGCGCATACTAATATTTGTGCTATGATAAATAGTTCACCAGCTCAATGCTGTTCATGCTGATCAAGTCTAGATACGATCTGCTGTTTATGCTGCTGTTGCGACTCTGTCTGGCGGTGAACCGAGCGCACGCGCGTGCGTGACACGATCGCGAAGATGCGATGCTTCGCGCGTCGCGACGACAACCATCCAGCAGTGCACATAAAGACAACGCTCGTGCGCGCACACAGTGAATCGCAATCATACACCCAAAACTGAACCGAACGCGCGTTCTCTGCTGCGGTTTCTGTGTGTATGTGTGTGGTACGACGCGTGTCGAAATGCGCTCGATCGCGCCGCCAACGGCTTGGTGGTAACGCACTCGCGCGTCAATAACCTTGACCTAATACGCGCGTGCACGAGTGGTTCTTGGCTCTGTACACGCAACATATATACAGGTACATGTCGCATACGCAACAGGTATGCTTGCAGAACGAACAAGCGTACGAAAATGTTGTTATGCAGTCAGCCAGCCAGCGCGAATGATCAGCAACCAACCAAAATTAAACTGAAATTCGCACCCATAGCGCGAATAGCACGCACCGCTCAACCAGCATACGCTATTAGGTGTGTGCATAAAAACCTGCGTTTTAACATCTCTGACATTACTCAGTACATGTTCAGTACATGTTCAGGTCCCTGGCCCAAATAATACTCTCGGTTCTTCGGGGCAAACCATACAACATGTCATATTCGATTGATTTAATTTAACGCTGAGTGATTAGTTTAATTCGTAGTAGTTTTATCCGCAAGGGCGAGACTCATCGACCTTAATTTTTTTTATAATGGATGCATGTATGAAGAGTTAGTCGCATGAATTTTCGTTCAACTCTTTCACGTCCTTTGCTGTCGGCTATCGGTGAACCGTTGAACATTTTGAGACATACATTCCAGTACAAATCCCATACAGGTGAAAATGAGTTCATTTTTTTAAAGACGACAAAATTAATAGGACATTTTATGAAGTAAAACTTGTATTCGATGAAATGTAGCCGTTGTTCAGTTATTCACGTTACAAAACCATTGATATAATTGTCACATTGTCACCAGTAGCCCTTAAAAAGTGCTTCATTCATTTTCATATTGTACTGCATTCCAGGTCCCTGGAATTTTTAAAGATGAAATTGTTTGCAATCCTGATGGTGAAAGACTTTTTTCAAACTATCAAAGTGAATTATATAGTTTTGGCGTTTTGGTAATATTCGAGAAGTACAAGAGCCAAGAGCAATGTCCTCAAATGCTTTTATTAAACACGTACATCGACATATTTGAAAGCAAATAACAACCAGAGAAAACATGTCGATACGAATTTTAAATTGACTTTTTGTAGCAGCACTCAAAACCAAAAAACCAAACTTTATCTCATGGCATTATGTCAATGCGTTCGGCAGAGACGCCTCGCCGAAGAAAAACGCAGATATTAATGCTCATTCCTAATATACCAGATCTGCTGCATGCGCAAGTGCTTTTGTGCACAGTGCACACACCTGAACACTGCGGCCCGAATGCTAAGTGTTTAATGTTGCGACGACGACGATGCTACTGCTCACGCGCAGTTGACAGAGTTGCGTAATGTTGGGAGCGCGTCGGAGGCGCCAATGCCTCGAACACACCTCAAACGATCGAGCTGACTGAGACGCATAATATTTTTTTTAGTTCAATGAAATCTAGCGATTTCCGAAGATTTTCGGATATTTTTAGAGAGAAATGCCGAAGATGTTTCACGTTTTCTAGTAATTGAATATTTCCCATGAATTCTAGCGTTTTTCAGGGATTATTCAAGGTTTTTGATGAAAAATTACAATGATTTTCGACGATTCCCGGCAATTCTTCGCTTCCTTTGCTTCTCCATCTCAGTCGTCACAACAATAACAGCAATTCGACGAAAGCCTCAACAACGCCAACAACAAGAAGACCATCTACATACGCTCCCTTCGCTTCCTCAGAAACAGTAATATCAGAACAAACAACCGTATATTTTTTCACCAACCGTTTGTGTTAATTCATTTTCACAGTTATTACGATTAATTTTAAAATGATTCCCGGTGATTCAATGGGTTTTTTGAAAATACATTAATGTGTGTAAGCATTATTGACACTCTCTCGCGCCATCCGGTTGTAAGCTTCACGATGCTCTCCTCCGACACACTCGCCTCAGACCGAAGTTAGACAGAAACCTGTTTTTGGCGGCCACGTGGTCCTGAGGCGAGTCAAGTGTGTGTGCGCTTTCGGCTGTTTTGTGCGGTAGCAACTGTCGTTGGGGAATGAGTAAGGCGAAATATAGATTTAGACTTTTTTAATTGTTACACCACTCATTCAACCAAACAGAGCGCGCGGTTTTGTGCGTTTCTGTGGTTTCGCACACAGCAGCAGTACAAACATAAACATGTTGATAAAAAAATAGTTACCTTTCACCGCTCAAATTAACGCTCGCAAGGCAGCCCTTCACTCGGCAACTGTACCGCGAGCATGTATTGTAGGTGTTTCGGACAGCATACAACTGCTGCTCGTCCAGCGTGTAGTGCAGCAGGCTGCCCTTCCGCGTTCCAGGGCGCAGTTCGTACCGCAGCTGCTACTGCGCGGGGCTGAGGACCCCGTCCTGGACGGCTGTGAATTGCTCCACAGTTTGTCGCCGGCGTTTGGCTGCCGGAGCCAGCTTCTCAAGCGTTCGATTTTTGGGCTTCGCTACGGAAGCGGCCCGGTCGGCGGCGTGAGAGGCCAGGACGCCGACGGGTGCGCCCTGGATGGCGACAGGAGCAGACTGGACCGGGCGGAGAACGGGAAGGACAGCCATCTCCGCATAAAAGGGTTCGCTGGACAGAGCAACCTCTATCGCCCTGTCCAAGCCATCGTAGCCCATGCCGCCGTCGCCGTGGTCAGCGGCTGTGCTGCACTTTCTCTTTAGATCTTTTTAGGTTCAGTAGGTTTTGAAATGTCCTACATTGAGGGAATGCAGACAGAAAATAATATTTATTCATGTTTCCAATGCTAAATCGCTTATTAATATTGCATATTGATTGAAGACATTTTTCTTATGCGAGTATACACGAAACCGCACTGAGTACCCGCCCGTTGCGGTTTTAGCATACCCACAACCATAGCGGATAATAATAATAATTTTGTGGCACTACGCACTACAACCTAAAACCCATTACCGAAATTTGCTTATCTTCTATACCCTTTTTTGTATTTGAAGAGTAACAGGGTTAATCGGTTTCAAGTTTGAAGATCCTTGTGCCAACGTTGATCCCATACTAAAAAACTAGAGTTTGAAGCAAACGAGTTGGTTTTTTCTATTGTCTAGGCCCAAGGACTAGAAAATGTAGTGTCACAATATATTTACATATTTTTGCAAATTTTAAGAAAATACATTCTTCCAAGCTTCAATAGATATTTTTTTCAATTTTGTATTTTTTTGACATTTTGATGTTAGAAAATACGAAAACGATCGTGTTCGGTTCCAGACTGATTACTTCCGTATAGTTATGTGCGAATATACTCGGAACCGCACCCGGTATTTGGATACTGCCACTAGACCGTTGCGGTTCAAGCATAAATAGGTGTTTTTGGAATTTTGTTTTATTAGTAAAATATAATAATGACATGACAATTTTGAGCATATTCATTTATTAACCATATAAATAGCTTTCGAGCATAATTTTGTTTTTCTTCATCGGCCGCTTCTCGTGACCACTGCACGAGGGGGCGTTTTGAGAAAAACGCTCATTTTCGTTGTACAGCCTGGAGCTCTTCAGATAGGTCCTGGAATTTTTAAATATGTTTTATGTTATTTTCGATTGCTAAATCTAGTTGCTTACGTAGAATATTTCGAAAACAAACAAAAACTAAAATTATGACGACGTTTAGAATAAAAAAAGGACTTTTTTAGACTAAAAATCTGTACAAAAACGTGCGCAGAGCACAGATTTTCCAAGGTATCCAATAAGATAATTTAATTGTGAATGTAAAACGCAAGGTTCGATCAAAATCGTATGTGCGGATATCGAGTTATGTTGTACACTGATTTCTAAAACACCGTTTTGAGAAAAACGTGTTTGATGTTTCGGGTAATGCTCGGTTTCGCATGCAAGCGCGCAACGCGCAAGTCGCTCCGGTGCACATCTCTGCATATCGCCTCATATCGGACGATCAACGTTTCTGGCAAAGATGGGATAAAGCCTAAAATAAAGTAAAATATATAAATATTGCAAAGAACATTTTTAGCTAAAAAAAATGTGCCATATGAAAATATTATTTTAGAGGACTACCCCCAATATGAAATTAAATAAGTTCAGCGCTTCAGCAAATGGCCCTTGGTAAACTTAAGTAACCCTAAATCGTTGTCCGTTGTCTTTTGTTGGTGCGGGAGTACTCACATAGCCAGGTATACCGGTATCTGTACCGGTTACCCGAATATTGATTGCGGGTAATATGGAGATAGTTCAGTATCAAGCGATTTTGTGCCCAACGATTACAACGAAACGTTTTTTAATATATTTGTTTTCGGTGTCTAGACCCTTTTCCAATCTTTTAAGCCACTATAATATGAAAGCTATTTTTCAGGTACTGATGTTCCGGGTTCCGGCGATGTCAGGAAACTGTTAACTGCCCTATTATGGAGTAGCATGGTAGCCAGCGTCCAGCGTCTCTTTTCGCGTAACAAAAGACCGCAAAAGACCGTTGACAAATAGCAAATAGCTTGCTTCACGCTTTGTTCGCTTATTGCCCACATGTATGCATCACATACTGAAAATTCGAGTCTAGTACAACCGAGGTGGGACTACCAGCATTTTGTGATTTTGCTGGATACTTTCAAAGAATTACGCGAGGGGCGAATCACTCTTGTTGTTTCCGAATATTTATGAAGATTTCAACAGATGTCCAGTGATGTCCGATTTTCGGAAATTTACAAAGATTTACGGTGATTTCCAGAGATTTCCACTTGATTTCCGACGCAGTTTACACCGATTTCCAGAGAGATGCGTCCCTCGGATTTATTAGAAAGATTTCCAAAAGATTGATTTTTCCAAAAATATTAGCAGATTTCCGGAAATGTCAAAAGATTCCCGATGATTTCCGACAAAGTGTACACCGATTTCCAGAGTGCTTCACCCCTCGGAATTATGCTTCTGAAATGCAGTATAGCTGTCAATTTAGCATAAATAAAAACATAAACAGACCGCGCGCGGTGGCCCAGAAAAATCCAAACGCGATGCCGGAAAAAAAGATTTCCAATTGATTTCCGGCACCCCCGATCCGCGCTCCATTTCATTGGCCCACATCGTCAACTCGCCCAGTCCCAGACTTCCGTACCGGAGTGTGCGAGCACGCCCAGGAAGGCGTCCGCTCGACATGGCCGTGCGCAACATGCTGAAACACATGCGCCTGTACAAGATCGTCGCGTTGGTGTTCGTGGTCCTGTTTGCGGTGCCGCTGATCATCCACTATTTCCTACTCAACGTAAGCCTCAACCTGCGAAGCTATATCACTATCGTCGAGATCTTGAGTTCAAGCTATTTGTGATTTGTGTGCCCTCAACTAGGTGGAGAGCAATGACCTCGAAAAGCCCGTCCATCGCAGCCGCTCTCAGCTGGACACGTACGAGGATTTCAGCACGCTGCGTGCTTCCGATCTGAAGCTGCGCATCGACGAGATGCTGCACATAAAGGTGAGGACCATATAATATATTGTTCTCAGCCATCTACTAAAACCGCACAAAACCGCAGAACACCGTCTCCGTCGAGCTGCGCGACCTCGAATCGCGCCGCCAGAAAATCCAATCGGACATCAGCGTCTACAACCAGAAGATCGACGAGCTCAAGCAGGACATGGCGCGCCAGCAGGCCGAACTCGAACGCCTCAAGATCTCCGTCGAACAGGCGCAGGTCGCCCAGCGCGAGGCCGTCCAGCGCAACACGCCCGAACTCGCGCTGCCGCGACCCCTCTTCCCCGTCGCCCTGCCCGCCACGCGGCCGGCGGCCACCGGCGCAGCGCGCTCCGCCTGCACCATGGCCACGTGCTTCGATCACTCGCGCTGCTCGCTGTCGGCCGGCTTCCCCGTCTACCTGTACGATCCGGACGTGCACTCGGTGGTCCGCGACACCTACGACATTGACGGCTTCCTCAAGACCACCATCAAGCAGACGCTCGGCTACAACGCGCACCTGACGCGGCAGCCGCGCGACGCCTGCATTTTCGCCGTGCTGGTCGGCGAGGCGCTGTTCGAAGCCGGCCGCGCGCAAGCGCCCGCGAACGCCACCAATCGCGGCGGATCCCCGCTGAACGGCACCAGCCTGCGCCGGCTGCCCTACTGGAGCGGCGACGGCCGCAACCACGTGCTGATCAATCTGTCGCGTCGCGACCTCAGCGCCGGCGCGGGCAATGCGTTCGCCGGCGCCGACACGGGTCGCGCGATGCTCGTGCAGTCGAGCTTCGAGCACGCGCAGTTTCGTGCCGGTTTCGATCTGGTGGTGCCGCCCGTCCTGGGACCGCCCGGCGGCGACGTCTGGCAGGAGTGCGCGCCGCAGGTGCCGGCTCGCCGCCACTATCTGCTCAGCTTCCAGGGCGACCGGTCGACGGCGGACGGGCGACCGGTGGCCGAGACGGCGGCGGACAAAGATACCGATTCGGCGCTGGACGCCTTCATCGTCGAGCATCTCGGCGATCTGGTGGCCAAAGGCCACACGCAGGATCGCTTCCTGCTGCAGTTCGCCTGCGTGCCCGCCACCGAGCACAAGACCAGTGGCGGCGGCGGCGGCAGCGCCGGCACCGGAGCCGCCACCACCCCCGACGCACGGCCACTGCGCGACTGGTCGCTGTGCGGCACCGATTCGTCGCGTCGCGCCGTCCTGCGCGACTCCACGTTCGCCCTGCTGCTGGCGCCCGACGTCCGCCTCGCCAGCTCCACGCTGCTGCAGGCGCGCCTCTACGAGGCGCTGCGCTCCGGCGCCATTCCGGTGCTGCTCGGCGGCGACCGACTGCGGCTGCCCTACGCCGCCACCGTTGAGTGGTCGCGCGCCGCGCTGCTGCTGCCCAAGGGCCGCATCACCGAACTGCATTTTCTGCTGCGCTCCATTCCGGACGGCGATCTGCTGGCGATGCGCCGTCAGGGCCGCCTCATCTGGGAGCACTACCTGAGCTCGGTGCAGGCGACGGTCGACACGATTGTGGCGGCGCTGCGCGACCGCATCGGCATTCCGCCGCGGCCGGTCGCCGATGTGCGCGCCCAGTCGGTGTTCAACGGCACGTTCCAGCCGCAGCGCAGCGATGTGCCGCCGCAGCAGCTGGCCGACGGCGCCGGCGGAGTGGGCGGCGCCGAGGCGGAGGAGTCGCTCGGGCCGATGGAGCCGCCGTCCGCGTCGGCGGCGTTCCGTCGGAATTACACGGCGGTGCGGCTGCAGCAGCGCGAGATCTGGAACGAGTGGTTCGATCCGTTCCGGCTGTATCCGCAGCTGCCGTTCGATCCGGCGCTGCCGTCGGACGCGAAGTTCGTGGGCTCGGGCATGGGATTCCGGCCGATTGGCAAAGGGGCGGGCGGTGCGGGCAAGGAGTTTGGCGAGTCGCTGGGCGGCAATCAGCCGCGCGAGCAGTTCACCATCGTGATGCTGACGTACGAGCGGGAGCAGGTGCTGATGGACTCGCTGGCCAGGTTGTATGGGCTGCCGTATCTGCACAAGGTGGTGGTGGTGTGGAACTCGCCGAAGCCGCCGATGGAGGACCTGCGGTGGCCCGAGATTGGGGTGCAGGTGGAGGTGGTGCGGGCGGCGAGGAACTCGCTGAACAACCGGTTCATGCCGTTCGACGTGATCGAGACGGAGGCGATTCTGTCGGTGGACGATGATGCGCATCTGCGGCACGATGAGATTCTGTTCGGGTTCCGGGTGTGGCGGGAGCACAGGGATCGGGTGGTCGGGTTTCCGGGGCGGTTTCATGCGTGGGACACGAACGGGGCGCAGGCGTGGAACTACAATTCGAACTACAGCTGCGAGCTGAGCATGGTGCTGACGGGGGCGGCGTTCTTCCATCGGCACTACACGTATCTGTACACGTACACGCTGCCGCAGGCCATCCGGGACAAGGTGGACGAGTACATGAACTGCGAGGACATTGCGATGAACTTTCTGGTGTCGCATGTGACGCGGCGGCCGCCGGTGAAGGTGACGTCGCGCTGGACGTTCCGGTGTCCGGGGTGTCCGGTGTCGCTGAGCGAGGACGACACGCACTTCCAGGAGCGGCACAAGTGCATCAATTTCTTCGCCAAGGTGTTTGGGTACATGCCGCTGTTGAATACGCAATACCGGGCGGATTCGATACTGTTCAAGACGCGCATTCCGCATGACAAGCAGAAGTGCTTCAAGTATATTTAGGACGTGTCCGGAAGGAATTCGTTCGCAAGCAATAACACAGACGAAGGCAGAGTGGAATTTTTAGTGCCATTTTCTCTCAGCATAGTAAACACACAACAAACTGTGAACGCGATCCCCCAACTCATCACACATTGCACCTTGTAAGCTCGGCGCAACGAAGACGACGACGATGACATTTAGACTCTGTTATATTCGACAGCTTGTATAGTTGATATTAGCCAAGTAAGTTTATCATTTGTACACGACTTTCGACTCTAATAGGTACAATTGTACACACCCATCCATAAGCAATAATATAACAGTGGAATAAAAGACGAAACACAATTATCCGGTTCTGGTTTTGTCTCGCGTACAAGCTATGTAAATAAATCTTTATTCCTTTTTCCGTATAGAACCGTTCTCTCTCTCGTTTGCGCAGTGCGATTGTTTTTTATGTGTGTGGGTGTGTGTGTTTGTTCAAAATGTTGGGTAACAGCACAACGAGCTAGCGAATTGCATGCCATTTAAATATGATGATCGAACGCTTGGCATGAGAAGTGTTTCACACACGATTTTGCATACGCGCGAGATGATGCTGATGTGTTAATTGCGCTCACAAACTACTGATGAGCCGTGTGTGTGTTTCCTTACCATAAAAGGATTCGAATGTCGTTTGTGTGTGGTGGGGTTTTCTATGCGAGCGTTTTTCACAAGGCAAACGCGATAATACAAGCCAAAGTCAGCAGCGACGCAACAACTGCACAAGCATTATATCGTATAATTATTATTTTCTCTCACTGGGGGTTTTTGTGGGTGTGCAGAAGTGTGATGGATGAAGTTGGTTAATCGCATTGGGTGTTATTGATGCCTTCGAGCAATAGTTGATTTTTGTGTGTGTATGTTATAATACCATAAATGATAGTAGCAGTTTTGTTATAATAGAGAAGCATATCTGAATGTGTAAAGTTGTGCCATTCACTATCGAATACTACGCCAATATGTATTAGAATGTGTGTATGTATTTGTGTGTGTAGAACTGTGTCTCGCCAATCCCGATTCTCAGCAAAGCGTGCCCAAACAAACACACACATACGCACGCACATCGCACATACGCATACGCATACAAACTAACGCAGTTCAGTTCTCGCCTTCAATCGCTCTCTCTCGCTCTCCCGTCGCTCCTGCGCCTCGATCAACATTCTCCGGGCGCATCCTCGCTCATTCAACTCGCTCTCATTCTTTCACTTTTTAAAATTGGCGAAAGACAACTTCTCTCTCAGGGACGCGATGAGAGTCGGCGGCTGCTTTGCTAGAATGGATCGTGGTGTCGCATTACAATTCTGGTATGGTTTCAAAGTGCGTGTTAGTGTATTGCTCATTTTTCTGCATATTTTGTATGTATGTGTGTGGCGAGCGCCCAAACGGCTAGCTAGCGCCGTGTGTGCGTTAGTTCTCACAACAGCCTCACACGCTCTACTGCTCATCAGGCGTCGTCGTCGTTCAACGACGTCTATTTACCTCGTCGCCGGCCGCCACTGCCTGCGCCATCTCCGATCCGCTGCTGCCGCCCGGCAGCTGCCCACCAGCCGATCCCGACGGTGCCCGCAGATGCCGCGATCGCCTTCGCTCGCTGTCCCCGGATCCCGGAGTTCCAGCTCCGCCCAGCGCAGCCGCACCGCTGCCGCTCTGCGCCATCTTCGACTGCTTGACCAGGTTCAGCGCCTCGGTTTTGCTGCGCAGCGCGCAATCCTCCAGCGTCTCGGCGGCCTCGTACATGCCCTGTCGCCGGTACAGCGCTCCCAAATTCTTCAGCGTCGTTGTGACCGTCGGCGAGTCCACCTTGGCCGCCTTGTGCCAGCCGCCGTACTCGCCGTACAGCGCGCACTCGCGATTCTTGTCCTTGTTCTCCTCGCGCTCCTCCGCCACCTGCCAGATGGGCTTGTTGTCGCTGTCGATGGTGCCGAATTCGCGCTCGTGCGCGCGCGTCAGCACCTGCTTGTACAGCACCTCCGCCTCCTTGTACTTGCCCTGCTTCAGGTAGCAGCTGGCCAGGTTGTTGCCCGTCTTGGCGACGTTCGGGTCGTCGGGGCCGAGCTTCTGCTCGTAGATCTCGAGGGCGCGCTGATAGTACAGTTCGACCTCCTCGTATTTGCACTGGTTCTGGCACAGCAGTGCCAGGTTGTTCAGCTGCTTGGCGACGTCCGGATGGTCGCGACCGAGCACCTGCTCGCGGATCTCGAGGGCGCGCTTGCACAGCGGCTCGGCGTCCTTGTACTTGCCGCGCTTGCCGTACAGCACGGCCAGGTTGTTCAGCGTGGCGGCGACCGCCGGGTGGTCCTGACCGAGGGTCTTCTCGCGGATGGCGAGGGCGTCGTTGAGCAGGTTGGCGGCTTCTTTGTATTTGTTCTGTGGCGGTGGCGGATTGGCGAGGTGGGATTAGCAAGGTGTGGGTAGAGAATGTGCGAAATGTGTGCTGAACGAACCTGATCACGGTAGACGAGAGCCAGAATGTTGAGCATGGTTGCGACATCGGGGTGATCGTGACCGCTGGTCTTCTCCAGGTCCTCGAGTGCCTGTTTGCACAGCGGCACGGCGACCTCGTAGCTGGAGAGGGAGAACGAAAATTAAACGTTTCAATTGATGATTTGTTTCCTAATTTGCATCCGTTTGACTTAATACTACCACTTGCTAGATCACCTATAAAGTCAGAAGACGTTTTGAACCGTACGGATGGATATGCTATATGCTACCAACTGTAGGGGGATTCTGAATGGATATCAATTAGAAAATCAAGTCGAACCTATCTAACATCCGATGCGATTGACTCCATGAATTGACATGTTTAATATTTTCACTGGGGTGTTTTATAACTAAAACAGCATATGTATAAAAACACCAAACAAACACTGTAAAACGCTATGAACTTAGATAAGATCTGTTGATAAGCTAGTTACGAAGTGTTGACAAAGCTAACTTGCTAGTTACAGGGTCTGTAAAGGTCTTACGAGGTCCTAAAAGGTCTTACTTGGATTTAAACAGAATATATGCTAGTTACAAGGTCTTAAAAGGGCTAATAAGTAAGTTACGAGGTGTTGGCAGTTCTGAGACGAGGTGATAAAAGAGCTAACAAGCTCTGTTACGAGCTGTTAAGCATGTTTCCCCTCGCTTTTTTCCTGGATTTAACAAGATATATCAAGATATATCAAAAATTAAATGCATCTCGAACCAGCGTGTTATGTTTTTGTGGAGCGTACAAGTTCAAACCTCATACGTAACTTGTTAGCTCTAGCTTCGGAAAATCCTGTCACTAAATTATGTGACACTAGCTGGTCCGGCTATCAGATCAAGTATTAAAACCAATCTTGAGATAAATTCAAGTCGTAGCAAAAAATTACGAAATTACGAACAACACATTTTATGACATGTAACACTAGGCTAGAATACACCAAAACACTCACCGTCCCTGCGACGCATACTGTATCACCAAATTGTGCAGCGTCCTCAACCTCGCCGGAATCTCGTAGCCCGGACTCGACTGGTACGAGGTCTGGTTCTGCGGCGTCGGCGACATCCGATTCCGATGCTCCTCGTGCTCCTCGTCGGGGAACAGCTCCACAATCGGATCGGCGCGCTGCTTATCTGTCCCCTCCTCCTGCTCCTGGTTATCATCATACTTGCGCACCGACACCATGAACTCCAGATGCTTCTTCTCCTCCTCCAGCTGCGCCACATTCTGCTCGCTGGCCTGCAGCTTCTGCTGCGTGCTGGCCAGCTCGTCGCGCAGCCACGCGTTCTCCTGGCACAGGCGCCGCACCTGCGTGCGCAGCTTCTGCTTCTCCGCCTCGATGTTCTGCATGTGCGACGCGAGGGCGATCATCATGTGCGCCTCGCCGACGCCCAGCTCCAGCGCCTCGACATTGCGCTGCACGATGTCGGATTTCTCGTTGCGGCCGCCTGCGAGGCCGCTGACCAGCGACGTGTGCTCGACGCGCAGCGCCTCCAGGCCCTGCAGCACCGTCTTCGTGTTGCTGACGATCTCGTCCTGCGACATTTGCGTCATTCTGCCGATCGATTCGATTTTGCGACTGGACAATGGGTCGGCGAGTGAGAAGAGTAAATGCGAAATGTTAGACAATTTGACAAGTCGAGCGACTACGGCACAAAATATACGTCTGGCGAACATTCGCCGAAGGCATTGCGGGAGCAAAAACAACGACGCTATGCAATATGCAACTGATGCGCGTGGAGTTTGATATGTGGGGTTTTAGTGTTGCTGTAATGGGCCATGTGCACTGGGGCAGCAAGCGAAAAAAGAGTAAATGCACTCACACACACAAGCACACACACACAAACACTAATTTAGTCTACGTCGAGTCTCGTCGATGCGAGTGCGATGAGTCACAAATACAAATTGCACACACTCAAGTTATTTGCCACACGCAGTCCAACTACAGATTTACCGGCTGGATTTAGCGAGCGTGGATAATTCGATTTGGGCATAAAAAGTCTCTCAATATCACCCATAATATGTAACTACATCACACTCGCTACCTAGATATGCGCACACACTTACATCCGATACTCGTTAATGGCCTTAGACATTCTCTTTGGAGCGATCAAACGCACGTGAAATACGCAACTGCACGAAACGACTTTAGAGCAACAAACACTGGACACTGTGTGTCGGTGGTCCAGCGAAATATGTAATCTGCCAGACACACACAATTACGAGAGACTGATTGTCGAATCGATGCGGTCGTAACAACGCGAATGCCGATTGGTGTATTGCAAAATGGACATATTATTTAGAGCGAAGGGCGACGGGATTCCGCGTGTGAGTTTGACTTGTCGCGACAAGGACCAATGGACGTGTGAGCAGAGCAGACGTGCGCTGCGCTTTGCGACTGCGACTAGTTATTTTCGTGCGGAGTCGTGAAAATCGATAAACAGCAAGGAACAGTCGCGTCGCGTCGTCGTCGGCAAAGCGTGTACGCGACGACGCGCTTGATGAATGGACTAGGTCTGCGCGCGAGTGTGTGTGTGTGCATGTGCATGTATATACTACGTTAGTTAATACATATACGTACACCGGCGGACGAATGATTAGAAACAATCGATTCTACATGAATCGTAATTTGTAGTTATGAAACCAATTTCAATCCATCATCCGTCGTGTACTCTAACTTTAAAATAAAAAATAAAACATTCATACAGAATTACAGCAATTTATTATACAGGGTGGTCACTTTACGACTAACTTTTTGATTATGCCAAAAATCTAGTGAAAACCCATATTTATCAATGGTTTGTGAGTTTATCACGTAGAACACACCTCCCGATTTACTTTATTTCAATATCTTGTTGAAAATTATTTTTGTGTTAGCCTATGCAATAGAAACCATAACTCCACATGTTTCTCTGTTATTGTTGATCTTATTGGACTCTAACTTTCGGAAAACTTTAGCTATGATGAATCCTTCGATACATATGTTTAGTGAATAGTTTTTTTAAACTGTATGGTTTTTGTTTTTCTTGGTTTAGACACCCAGAAGTAATTGATTCGAAGCTTCGACCCAAGAAGTAGTGATGTGCTCTATGCAGAACACACACAAAAATTAATCGAGAATAAATTGTACGAAAATCAGTCATGTCACCCTATCCAGGGCCTTTTCTTGTTGTTTGTGAGTTTGTGGTGAAATACAGAATTTATGAAACATTGACCACTCAACGAGCCTCGAGCCTCGAGCCTCGTGCGACAGTATGAGTAACTCTATATTTCGTTCTATTATTCTTGCGTCTTCTAGCTGATAGAATCCTCACCAATTTGCAATCAATGTTTTCCACGTCGTC
>JANTBZ010079902.1:0-19560 GCA_024741255.1 Exechia fusca | reverse complement strand
GAAATTTGCACGTCTTCGCGCGTCTTCGCTGTTCACGCTGCCAAATTGGCCCGAAGCGGATTTTTTGTCGGTGGATAATTCGCCATCGCGCACCGCTCTTTATAACTGTTGAAATTTATTGTTATGATTTCAATAACTGAGAGCGACGATGGTGCTGGCGGTGGTGGTTCGTGTGTGTGCAATATTATGCTGAAACTTAATCCGCCTGGGATAGAGAGGCGAATGTTTGTCGCATTAATGGAGGATGGGGGGGGAGGCGGTCGGTTGGCGGTCCGTTCGAGGCGTGCGTACGTGCGTGTAGAGGGAGTGAGCGGCGCGGCGACAGTGTTGGACACATGTATTATTTTTTTCTTGTGTGCATTCTCAACAACATCGAACACGCAGCAAACAGCACAGCACACAACAACGCGAAGATGCGGTCAGAGCGAAACACGAACACACGAACGAGTGCTGTGCTATGTTTTTGGGTTTTGTTAGTTTGATGGTGTGGACAGGTTAATACAGAGAGATGCGCACACGCCGGCAGTGAGCTGGTGTTAATGTGTACTGAACAATGTGAGGAGAAGAGATGCGATAGTGAGTGAGAGACAGATACGACACTGGATGGTGGTGAGAGGTGGAGGTGAAACGTGAGCCAAACAGTTCGATGAACTAAATTAAAATGCACATATAATAATAAACAGAAGATGATACGGAAACCGAAATCGAAATCGAAAGAAAGTTGTAATGCCACAGAAACACAGACAGATAGACACACATGCACACAGAGATTAGGTCTAATTGTTCAACTAAGGACAGATTGTCCTTATTGGACGCGTATGAGTTATCGCGCTATGTTTCTTCACATTCCTATGCTTCGAAAGAAAAAGTGTTTTCTCACATTACCTATTACAAATATGTATTACTAATTGTTATCATTATCTGGCCGCTTGATACGCAAAACGCTCCTCAGTTATACTAATCCGCGTCGAGCGTCCAACAACCTGACCCAAAATGTGTCGCTCGCTTGTTAAACTGCGGGCTGCGGCCCCACACACACATACACACGCACACTCCGAATATATAAATCGCTCAGACGCATGTCAATTAGCGCCGCAAAATGCCCGCACGCATGGAAAACGACGACGCGCGTGCGGCGCTCGACATCTTCGTCGTCGACGATGTTGTCGTGCATGTTGGCGACCGTTGTCGTCTGACGCCGCCGCACACACACACACGCATGCACGCACGCAGACACATGAGCGCAACTTAATCAATCTGCCTCATCAATATAAATTAGATTGTGCTCGGCCGGCTCATGCTGGTGCATTTGTGTATGTGCAGAGGCACCTTTCTCGGTCGATGCGGTGCGTGCGTTGCGTGCATAATCTCGTGTTTATTGAGGTAGGACGAACAGAGCATGTGAGCATGTGTATGCGACTGACGAGCACAGCAATCGATCGCCGCCGCCGTGTGATGATCGACAACAATCAGCGTGATCGCACGTGTGATCCACAAAACGTCGATGATCATACCGTGCGCTTCAACCGATGGTGAGAAAATTGCGATCGCGACGACAATTGTGCGCACACACACACACATGTCATTGTTCCCGCGCGTTATCGGGTGGGAATTGGCCGTGCTGTGCCGTGCCGTGCTGTGCGGGCGATGCTGCGCTGCGCGGAGCGGGCAATTTTCACTCGAAAAAAATAATGATCGGCGCTGGGGCGCGCTCGACTCTCGGCCAGCCAATGAGACTCGCCTCGGCCGCGTCTCGCGGGCGTCTCAATTCAGCGCCTTTACCTGTGCACACACATGCAGTGGCGTAACCAGGATTTTCGGCGGGGTGTGTTATGGAATATCCGAAAATCTTCTCTTCTTCTATCATGAATCATGCATTATGCGATTTTATCGATGCTCGCAATGCATTTTAAAAATAGGGAAAGTATCCATTGAACATGTGTAGACACAACGGTAAACACTCACAATTAGCAATTAATAACAGTTATAAAGACTGCTATGAAAATTCCGAGGGAAGTGTAGAATTTGCGACCCGAAAGCCGTGATTACGTTTTCTGTACAGACTTTGGGTGGTATTAAAAACCTGAAAACACCCCCCTTTTATACGCCAATGCACACATGCAACAGCAGCTCGATGCTGCTGCAACCGCCGCTGCATCCACACGCATGCACGCCGCACGCACTCGCGCAACAACAAAACGCGCGCGCAACGGTGGGATTTCTGAAAACTGTCACCGCTGTTGGCGAGCAAGCGAACGCGTGCGACAGCGCTCTGCGCAGCATAGCAGCACACATGCGGTGCTAGAGACTTATGTCGTCTGTCCGGGCACTAAATTGCTGCGCCGTCGTCGACGACCACTGCCGTAACAGCCGCGTGCGCGTTCACATGCGCTGCATACATGCTACACATGCTGCTGCAGACAATATCCTCTGTCCCAAATGTGCCACCTTAGGGACGTTCGTGCACGTGTGTGTGTGTGAGTGGAGTGTCTTCGGTCTTCGTCCACCCAGGTAAATATATATTATATGTGCCAACAAGCGTGCGCGTGAGCGTGTGCGTGTGTGTGTGTGTGACATCAGGCCGAGGCACGTATGCAACATTATGTTGAACAGAGCCAGAACACGGGCCAGCCAGCACACACACACACACACTTTTTCTGAGGAAAACGCATTCCGAATCGGGTCGTTATTTTTTATATAAAATGTGTATGTTGTGTGTTTTAGTGCGTGTATGCTCACATGTGCTTGGCTCGGGCTGTGTGGAGCATTCGTCGGTTGATTTTCCATGTGTGAGTCCGGCGAGGAGCGTCGTCGGTCGTTTGTTCGATAGAGCAGCGGCACGCGCGCACAAGACAGATTACTCGGCGGGCGCGGAATGACCGGCTCGCGAGCGTGTGTGTGTCCCCAACCCAGCATAATGGTCGCACACGCACGCACGCACGCACGCGCGCATACGCATGTTATGTATATGGTTTATTGGGCACGGAGACAAACACAGATTTTATTGCTTGATTTATGCGGCGGACCCCCGAACATACCCAGCAAACATACGCAAGCACGCACGCACGATCGGACAAGATACACGCGATTGGTGCGTGAGCGTGAGCATAGCGATGTTGAAGTGCGCGCGTTCGGCGGAATTTCGGAGAGCAACGCGCAGAGTTCACTACCGGGTTAATAAGGGCACACGCAACATACTTGATTCGCCCTCAACGCGCGCAATTGAGCGGGCGAGTCACGTCTCTCGCCGGGCACTCCTGCTGAACCACCGAACGAACGTGTCTGCAGTGCGTGTGAAAATATAGCGCAACATTGAGGCAACATTGTCTCGCTCGACGTTCTCATCAAAGTCGAGACTGGTGAGACGGCAGACTGGCTGAAGCGCTCGAGAAGGGTGCGACAAACATTGATGTGTAAGCAAAATGTTGCGGAACATGCTCCGTATTTATGCTGCGCTTGAGGTCGATGGGTCGTGGTGGGGTGGTTGAAGAACGGCCACCACCACAACCGGGGTGATTCACCCATGAATGTTTACTGTGTGCGTAGACTGGGAGACGTGTCATCGTGACAGTAACTCACGCGTGCTGCAGTTTAATTAGACACACACTTATGCTGAACGTATAGAAAATATAAAGTTGCTCGCACACGAACGAAAAATAATGTGAGCACACACAGACACTGAACACAAAAACATGTAACACCAAAAACGTAAACCAAACACCAAAACATAAATGATATTTTTAGTACGTTTCACCACAACCGAACCCCAACCGGTCGTCGTTCAATCGTTCAGAGGGCAGATCAATAAGTAACTTTGTTAGATGTCATCAAAATGAAACTGAATATGTTGTTATTTCTCAAGAAATAATTTAAATAAGTGACAAGATTTGACAAGAAGTTACTCATTCATCTGCCCCCGCAATCCCGCTATCCACAATATTTGTGTACACACAACAACAACCCGCATGTGCCCGCGGTACGATCAAGTCCCGTATCAACGCTGTCCTTACCCGCACTCGTTCGTGGTTTCGTCCGCTGCGGCTTGCTCGAATGGTGCTGACTGCTGCCGCCACCGATGCTGCCACTGCCGCTGACGTTATGCTGTTGTTGTTGTTGTTGGTGTTGCTGCTGATGTTGCTGATGGTGTTGCTGTTGCTGCTGCTGCTGGTGCTGCTGTTGCTGGTGCTGCTGATGTTGCTGATGTTGCTGATGCTGTTGCTGCTGCTGGTGCAAATGCGAACTCGGGCTCATATTCGCCCGGTTCACACCGCCACCGCCCAGACCAACACTGCCCGCACCGCCCATTCCGCCCGCATACGCAGCCGCCGCAGCGGCCGACGCATTGGCGCCACCATTCACATTCACACCGCCCTGATGATGGTACCCAGCCGCCGAACCGTACGCATCGTAGCCTCCATTATGCTGTCCACCGCCGTACGCCGCATTGCCTGCGGCCGCCGCAGCCGCCGCCGTCGCATGATGATGGTGCTCAAACAATCCGCTACCATGCAACAGCGCCGAGGCGGACGAGGCGGCAGCCGCCGCTGCAGCCGCCGCAGCGGCCACCGCAATCGACGACGAGCCCGCCGACGACGAGGCCGCCGACGATGAGGCTGCCGAAGCCGAAGAGGCAGACGCCACGGACGAGGCCGATGGCGATGCGGTCGGCAAATGACTGAGACCATTGTGAAGCGTGTTAACACTGCTGGACGACGACGTACCTTCGCGTTGCTTGGGCGCCGCCGATTGGCTGCCCGACAGGCTGTTGTTGTTGTTGCCCGAGATGTTGTTGTTGATGTTGTTGTTGCTGCCGACGCCCATGCCGCCGTTCTGCTGGATGGTCGGTTTGACGTCCATGGCGCAGCTTTCGCTGCCGCCCAGGTTGCTGCTGCCGTGCACTCCGATGTTGGCACCACTGTGGGTGTTCTGGCCGGAGCCAAGGCTGCCCAGACTGCCTAGGCTGCCGGAGCTGCCGAGCGCCGGATTGATGGAGGCGGGCACCGAGGAGGCCTGATGCATGAAAGCGTTGACGGCAGCCTGGAAAAGGTGATTAAGAAGATTGAGAGTTAAAAATCAATGTATTGTTGTAGTTATTCAGCTTCGCCTCTCTTCCAGTTACCACGCAATCTACCTGATACTCTGCTCCCGTGTGCACCGAGTCGGGCGTCGAATCCTTCGGTGGCGTTGGCGGGAACGAGAAATGATGCTGACTGCTGACCGCCGACTGGTGATGGCTCTGCAGCTGCTGCTGCTGGTGACTGCTCAACGCATTGCTGCTCTGCGCTCCCAGTCCGCTGCTCTGCACGCCACCGCCCAGATTACCGCCGCCCAGACCGCCGAGGCCGCCCATCGAACTGCCACCGGCTCCGCCGAGCTGGTGGTGCTTGTCGCTGAGCGCCTGCTGCTGTTGTTGTTGCTGTTGCTGCTGTTGGTGCTGTTGTTGTTGTTGCTGCTGTTGCTGCTGTTGCTGCTGCTGCTGTTGCTGCTGGTGCTGACTCATACCGTTGCTGACGCCGCCCAGACCGCCGAGTCCGACATTGCTGCTGCCCACGATGCTGTTCGCTTGGCTGCCACTCGCTCCGCCTCCACTCGGATCCTGCGGACAGGCGAACGGACTGCCCCACGGACTGCTGCTGCTGGCGGCGAGCGTTTTCGACGGTTCGCTGAGCCACGGGTGGAGCGGTGCATGGAAGTGCGGTCGGCAGACTTGCGGGGACGTGTGCGTGGCGGACATTCGGGAGGCGGCTGCAGCGGCTGCTGTGAGTGGTGGATGGTGGATAGAAGAGAACACGATTAGATAATAGGAATGATGAGTTGCTGTTTGCGATGTTGTAGGGACGTTGTACGGACATCTACCAATTTGTATATGAATCGATTTGGGATTTTGATTGCCCACTGTTCAGTATATCAACAGGACTGAGTCTATTACTCATTGTCCTTTGCTAACGACATGGTCGACAAATTGTAGGTGCTATACCACATATTTATTTTCGATGCCCAACAATGCTGCCCGTCACGTCGTCTTGAAATTACAACATGTCAGAATATATTTATGCCACACACTCTTTCAGGCTACCTCTCTCTCTCAGCTCCACTGCCTTCCGTCTCTATCGATCTCTGGACCTGTCCGCTTACACTCAGGTCTCCGAGCGCTCGAATTTGACAGAATAATTTGAACTTATGACAGTAAATTGTGCGGCAGCCCGCCGCCGGTTGCACACACAACCGCCAACCGTTCAACTACTATAATTTCGCTCACGCACGCACGCAAATCCGCGTCGCGATCGTTCCGCGATTTATATCTTCGCGCGCGCGCGCGCGAGCGTGCTTATGCAAAAATGGGTATAAAATTGAAAATGCATTGCTCTCATAATCGCACGCGTCTGTGCCAGTCGGTGTATGCTGCAGGTGCGCTGTGCGATATATAATGATGTCGCGGTGTCGGTCCGTCGATCCGGGTGGGGCACCCGAACTGCGAGCAACAGAAAGCAACAGAGGCGCGGGCGCGCGCATCGGACACCATCGGCCACGACGTCAACGTCATCGACAACATATCGACGCAACATCGAAAGCGGAGCGGCCACCGCATAATATAATCTATAATGCATAATGCCGTGCTTTGCCCACTGCTGTCTGCTGTACACACGGATTTTTCGGATGGTGTAATCTCTGGCAATAACAGTTGCTTTAATAGGCGGCATATTACGGCCGGAATGAGGCCCGCACATCCATACATCACAACACCGCCTCCGGGGTAGGTTTGTTGCAAGTTGCAAGAGCGCGTTGGAACGCAAGCGCGCGTGGCCGATCGCGTCGGTTCGGCTTCCATACGATGTCGACCACGTCGTCGTCGTCGATCGCTTACATGTGCATGCTATACATGTGTATGTAGGTATATGTGTTTTATAATGCACATTACCCGCTGGTACAAATAATACCATACATTTTGCGCCCGAGAACGGGCACGACAGCATCGGCATCGCATCGCGCGTAATTCGTGCGGGGGTAAATGCTGCCCTTGCCACAGCAGCAACTGCACAGCACAGCAGCATGCAAAAATGCATGTGTACACACACACAACACTCACACGTGCGCTGGAGCGTGCACTCCACGCGCGCGATGCACTTGCATGATTGTAATTTTATTGTTTTCTTTGTGCGCGTGCGCGCGAGCGAACGCGATATAATGTACATTATTATTCGTTTTATACACCGCAGAGCTGTGCAGTGCAGTTTTCCGCGTGCTGCTGCTGCTGGGTACCCAGGGCGGATGTGTGTGGATGTGTGTGGATGTGCGTTCGTGCGTGCGTAAGTCAGCGAAACAGGTTTTCCACGCCGCCACGACCGACGACTTTGATTCATGCGTGCGTCGCGGTTAGACATTTATAAATGACTAGTTTTGATACAGATTTATGGTGGATGGTGAATGGTCGGATGGCGGCGGCAGCGGGACGGCCCGGGACGGATCGGCTGAACGGACGGTCGGACGGCGGCAAATTGACTGCATCATATCATATCGACAGCACGTGTGCCGCCGCACAGCCGCACACACAGAAGTGCAAGTTTGAACGTGCCAAACCGAAATGTGTGCGATGCGATGCGGCGATAGATGCCGGCACGCTCGCACGCACGCGCATCAACGTGTCGCCAGATCGTCTCCGATAAATATTTCGATAAATTTCGCGATCACACGCACGCGCGTGCGCGCGGCGCGACTGTAACGTCGACGAAAGCGACACGACACGACCGCCCCAGATGACAGACACTTCAAATGCTCGCGAGACACTAAATAATGCACATACGAAATCACTCTGGCCACTGGCTGGCGCACTGCCGCTGTGGTCGCTGTGGTCGTCAGTGGTCACCGACGGACGACCGAATTCGATTATTATATACATTTGTCTGTCGCGCAAAATATCACGCTCTGCGCGCTAACACGGACACACGCACGCACGCACGCATATCGCAGAAATATTGAATATATCAGCGCGCATGCTCGTGCATTTGATCTTCGACGCATAAATATTTCGCGGGTCGCACGCGCGCGTGCGCAGAACAATGCCGAGGCTCGCGTGAACGTATAGCGGAACCATCGCACGCCGCGTTTTGAGTGTTTCTTTTCCGTGCGTGCGTGTGATCGAATACAAATTTCCCAAACATGCGTCTGCGCACGCGAGTTGTTGGCTGGCAAGCTCTGGGACAACATTAGCGCAACATGAGCGCATCCGCACGCATGCACACGATCAATCGATAAATATATAATTCAGATGCCATAAATTTATGCTCGATTATATGCGCCTGGACGTTGCTGCATGGACCCGATGCAACATGCAAGCTGTATGCTGTTGTGTAAAAATATGCGCTGCGGTTTTTGGCGCATCGCAACGCACTAGGAATTCGTAAATAGTGTCGTGCGCTCCCGATCACACACACACACTGTATTGTTCCCTCCGGTGGCTGGCCGATCGCGAGTGGCCAGCAAGGGGGCGGGCGTGCGTCTCAGACACACAAACACACACACATGCTCGTGCGCGCGCGCGAACACGAATGCCGATACAAGCGGAGAGATAAAAATGCATAATATGTGAACACGTTTTATGACACTCACGCACGCACGCTCGCACGCATGCGCGGACGCGTGTCGGCGTGCGGCGTGCCGGTCCGCCGGTGGTCGCGTAATCGCGAGCGCGGTCGCGCGAAATTCCGCGTCACACATGCACGCACAGAAGAAGCCGCGTGCGGGCAAAAAAATCAACAGAGACCAGTCTCTTGCTGGCTGGTCCCCAAACTGGTGCAGCCAGCCATTCAGGAACTGACGACTGAGACACAGAAACACGCGACGTAAACGTGAAGCAACTATCATTCCAGTCTCAGTCTGAGTCTCGACCGCATAAGGAGTGTGAGCTTCGCACACACACACATCACACATCGATCGACAAGCGCCCGCATTTAGCACGCCGCACGCACAATATGGCGCGCTGTTGCGGGCGCGTGTCGGAAAAAAATATGTTTGTACATACTACGACTCGGCTTCGCAATGCGTGCGTGCCAGTTATGCGACGACGACTGCTGACGAGACGTGGTCGTTTTTGTGTGGCCAGTTCGGACCTTCGTCACTCGCTTCGTCGCTTCGTATCGATCGCATTGTGACGCGCGTCCACGCGCATCCAGACGCCATTTGCCGGCGGCGCGGGACGCCACGAATCGATTGGGGTGGCGCACACCACTTTTCGGCGCATGCTCAGCGGCGCAGACGGCACGGTCGTGGAACAATGGGCTACGTGCTTGGCGTTCGCAATAGAAATGCGAACACTTTAAATGGCGCACGAAAACGGCGCGCAAAAATGCACCGAGCGCGATAACAATACTCAGCACATGACTTCCGAAAATGCAAACCAACCAACCACAGGTGTGTGTGTGTGTGTGTATTGGTGTGTATTCATCTCATTTGGTTAAACGATGCCCGCGCATCGGGTTTTACGATTCCAGACTCCCACACACAAACACGCGAGACAAGCAGGCAGGCAGGCTCATCATAAATGCACATATTATAATTGTATCAATGTGAGAGCCTGTGTGCACACAGTGCACATGCGAGCTTGCGCTTGGGCACGACGATGCGACGATTTGTCTGGCCCGGCCGAGGCGGCGGCGGCGGCGGCGGCGGCCCCAGCACGAGGGATTCCGCTGAAACGCTGGTTGTTGTGACGGTGGCGGCGGCGGTGGTGGCATAACACACATCACCTCGACCACGACATCATCGCCAGAGCCACAACACAGAGAGGTAACTCATATCATGCAGTACAATCACGCACGCGCGCGCGCTCAAGCATTATAATACACACGCAGATATAAAATAGTGGATATGTAGTATGCTATATAGAGGTAGGTTTTGTGGGTACCTGCCTGCCTGCCTGCCTGCACACACATTTGCCATTCAGCCACCATAACGTGCCGAGAGTTCCACCGAAGGCTGCCCCGCGCGCGCGCGCGAGCACGCGTCGTTTGCATGCACGTATATCAGAATGTGTATGTGCTGCGCGAGTGGCGGCCGCGACCCGTAACATAACATTTGATCGTGCGCGCGCGCGCTCACTCGGGCTCGCTCATGTGAGCAGAGACATATTTCAATTGTATTATTTCGTGTTGTGTACGTACGTGTTGTATGTATGTTGTGTGTGCGTATATTACATTATATTCGAATAAAACTAAGTGTTTCGCGACGTTGTAATGATAATACCGAGAACTGTGCTCGCGCTCATGCAGCATACGCTAACATACGCTCACGCAGTGCGACTCTGTGTGTGTTATCTTGCACACGTTTGTTCGTGGCGTGCACAATTTATGCTCGAACAAAACACCCTGGCCCGCGCGAACACGCATGCACATGCACACATTGCCCACATTACATTACACACATTGTGCACACTGCACACACACACAAAAACTCGCGCGCCACGCCAGGTGGGTGCTCTCTCTGGGATTTTCCGCCAATTGTGCCACCATGTGTGGCGGCGGCCGGGCATGCAGGAGAACGGCACAACACAATTGTGCAAATTGCGCGTGCGTCGCCGGAATGTTCGTATGTCTTTGCGAATACCTCGAAATCGATGCTGCGAGCCGACGCAGAAAATAGCGACGACATCCCACAGTGCATAAAACAACTCCGTGACGCGTCAGCATAAAGCCAAAGACCGTTTGGACCCGGCCAATATTTTACTACACAGGGATATCCATCTCACATCCCCTCTCAACGATTCACAAACAAATGAGGCGGAAACGAAACAGCACGAGCACGTGAGCATCGTGTAAGCGATATACGCCAATATTATATGCATTACAGGCCGAATGTGCCACCGAAATGAGGCGAATCGGAAGCTGCGAATACATACTCTTGCTGCTGTTGCTGCTTCGACGTGTCCATTGCCTGTGTTTTAATATTTGCTTATGGGTAATTGATCTTGTGCGCGGACCCCCCGACTTGACTTCGGCGGCGCCTGTTCGCTTGCTGATAAGCTTGAATGAATGAACGAACGGAGGGGCAAAACGGCGCGCGACGATGTGGAAATAATTGATGGTATACACGGCGATGAGCAGCAAGTCGGGCGCGCACGTGCGCCCATCCGAGCATCGTCGCGACATCAACAATATATTTATGTACAAGGTGCATGAGCGAGAGAATAAACTCGGCGCGCAAAACCAACAGCACCACCAGCCCAGCTGCTGCTGCTGCCGATGATGAACATCGTCGTCGACTCGATTGATATGTTTGCCGGTTTAATTGAAATGCGCCTCGATTATGGGTATTTTCGGACACACTCACGCTCGTTTGCGATGGTGGTGGTGGTGGCGGAGGTTCGCCTGGCATCGATCAGACCGACTGATATTCAAATTACCGCAACGCACACACACACGCACGTCGCGTCTTGCCTGGTTCATTGTCCGAAATCCGCACAGCATCGCCGCGCAGCACAAATAAAAATCGAAAGAGGCATAGCACATCGTAAATTATCTTTACACGAGTCGTGTCGTGTTTGCGCAGCCGCAGCCGCAGTGCAAAAATGATGTAGTCAAATGGGGACGACGGTCGCGGGTTATAAATAAGAACATGCGTGCACACAAAAGGAAGCGAAAGAATGCACCTTATGCTGAGATGCACCTTCGGAGGCTGCTGCCCGCGCGCGCGAATGTGATTACAACATACTTGTGGCCGCCGGAGTGCGACCGTCCCACTTTATGCTCGTTCGGATTTTAAATTTATACACGCGCTCAGGCTCACGTTCATGCGGGCTCAGATATAAAGTCGATCACCTATTAGTGCGTCTTATGAGCGTGAAACGGGCGCGCGCACAACATCGACGTTTTGCTCTGGGTCATGAATGCGCGCGCGCACGTCGATGTCGATGCCTCTTGCCTGTCCGCCGCCGCCGCCACCGCCCGCCCGATCGACCGGCATTGTTATTATACGTTATAGTATGCCGGTGCGTGCGTGCGTGCATGCGTCGTGTAATATTCCGTCGCCGTATGCACAAGAGCATGCGCAGCATGTGTGTGCGAAAATACGTTATGCGGGGTATAAATCGCCCGGTGGGCGCGAACGCCAGCCAGCCAACCCGGCCAGAATGTATGTTGTGTACACTCGCGGGTCGATGTTTTCGGTGTCGTCGTCGCCGTTGTCGTTTTGCCAGCCACGGAAGTTCGACATAAATGTGTGTTGGTGTTTGTGTGTGGTGCATTTCGGTGGCCTAAACAGCTACGACGACTACCATAAGCCCCATGATGATATTGCGCTGCCATAGAAAGCACCATCACACACGCAACGCACGACTTGATGTATGGCAGCATACCCGAAACTCGCGCTTGCACGCACGCATGCACGCCAAATGTCGCCAGTCCCCCAGTCCTGTCCTGATGATGCGCGCTTGTGCGTGCTGTATGCGAGCACGCGCGTGTTAACACCATCGCACACACACGCTGTCGAATATACTACAACATAGTAGTATGTTGCGTGTTTGCTGCTGCCCCCAGAACATACGAAATATATAGGTATATGCGCTGAATATATGCAGACAGTGTGTATGTACAACATGTGCATATATTAACGAGCGACATGCACGAGGAATGTTTCCCGAAAAATGTGTGTGTGTGTGTCCGTGTGTGACATTCAAACCCCGTGCGCGCACACGAGCGTTTAGTTTGTCGCACGCGCGAGCGCTCGAGCGATTCCTCACGGGACTGATTTAAATGCACCGGGATTGAGTTTGGTTGCGGCGACATGCGAGCTGCGCGACATGCGCGCGCGGAATAATCAGGATTTCTGTGCTGCGCGAGATAATTAAGTGGTTTGGCGAAATGTTCGCACACAGCAGTGCGTATGCGTAGTACTATGTCATTCCGTGCTGGTGTTGGTTTTTCTCCGAATAACGCACGCTCGCACGCACAGTTATTTAATTACGAACGAAACGCGCTTGCTTCGTATGCAGCATACGCGAATGCAACGCGATTCCAACGCAGCTTGTTAATTGCACCTGCGCGGGCGTCGTCGTCGACGTCAGTGCGCTGGTGGCGCACGAGCTGGCGTACGCACCTTACGTAATCACCTTGCGCGCGCGCGCGGCCAGAACACATGTTCGCGCTCAAGCGACGACGACGAAGCGACGATTGCGCTTTAATGCTGCGCTATAAATGTTGTGTATGTATATATGTTGTGGCCAGCAACTGAATAACTGCGACTTTGGGCTCAATTCCGAACAAGTGCGTATGTATGTATGTGTGCCTGCGAGTTGGCGAGTGCTATATATCTGCCAGCGATTAATAATAATAAATCGTAAAAAACGCGCGCGCTGGTATTTTCGAACGGCACCGAGCAGCTGATGATGTACTCATCATATGCGCGCGCAGACCGCCAGCACGCACATTGCCGCTTGCGTTCCAAACACGCAAGCCGACCGACGTCCGAATGCAGTGCAGTCAGTGGCATAGCCAAGTAGTGGTTTTCCTCCAAGAGCCTGGACAAATGTAATGCAATGTACATGACATATCGAGGATTCGTGGCGCTTTTATTTGAAGATTGTAGTTTTAGTCAGTCAAAGAATCATAATATCTTTGCCATCCATGCTATCTTTATGCCTAATATCGTTCTAATATACGGAACAACGATTAACGTTTATGGACATGATTCTATCGAAAAAACCATATACTTACATATATGCTGAAAGTATAGTGCATGATTCATGATTATAAGGAAGGAAGTTGTTCAGACATTCCATAACACCCCCAGCCAAACATCCTGAATACGCCACTGAGTGCAGTGTGCCCCAAATGCCCCGGCTTTCATTTGTATTCGTCGTCGTAGAGTTTCGTCCATGTGCTCGCCGATGCAAAGCGTTTTTTTTAGCTCGGCCCGTGCGCCAGTCCGCGAATTGCATCATAACTTTGAGCGCGCGCGCGTTTTTGTTATGTGTTGCACTCGCATTCGCTCAATGTGTAATTCTGAGTCGAGTACTACACATCGCTCACATATACATCGTACAACAAACACTTTTCCTTTTTTTCGAACGCACAACCGGCATCGCTCGAGCCGCCAACCAACGGCATGCTTCACTTGCGTTTCCATTCTGATAATTCCGACGCAGCGGCGGCGGCGGCGGCGTTCGTTGGAGCACCCGTCTGTAGCTCGTGCGCGCAATTGCGCATAAATTTGTAGCAAAAATTGCGCCGACACGCACACACACACACACACACACACACACATGGGCGAGTGCAGCGGCGACGAGATGACGTCATTTGTAGTAGCCCCCCATGTGCCATGTGTGCAGGTAAGGGCTTATGATATAACGCCAAGTCTCGACGTTGGCACACCATTAACATTAACGTGTATGAAGTATGCACATTTAGTTATTGATTGAAGTCATTAGCACGGTGTGTGTGCATTTTTTTCTGCATGGCAAAACCGCGATCGACGAAAACAAACATACATAAAAATCGGTCGCCCGTTCACACGGTCCATATGCGGATGAGTGGCGCACGCCTGTCCGGACGGACTGTCTGTGTCAACCGCACATAAATCGCGCTATACCCAAAAACGACATCAGTTAGTTTGTCTGCGGTTTTCGGGTGTTTTTTTGCGTGAGTGTGTGAGAACATTTGCCCAATCCGCCGGCATTCTAAACGCCGTCGATTTGTTTGCGGTTTCATTATGCAATTTGGCTGAATAAACACAGAATCGTTTTTCGAACACTTGAGTGCTGTTTGTCCGCTGTGTTTGTCCGCAAGCCCCAACACGCAGTAAACGGTTTACAAATTGATCAGTTTATTATTGTAATGTGCAATGAGCACATGTAGGTAAACGATGCATACACCACACATGCGTAAGGTGGCCACCGCGTGTGCGAAACTGACAAATGCCTATCAATTCATTCTGCACTTTGCACACTGCAATGCGGCGGAACGGGTGCGCGCTTTGCGTGCGCGACGGCCGTTCATTCAATAAACCGCACACACACCGCACACGCATCGATGCAGTCGATTGAGCCGGAATGGTGAAGGTTGGCCGGAATCGGTCGGTGTGGTCGCGGTCAAAAGACTGCACACGCACGCACTGCGCAGTTTTCGAAATTCAATAATCCCTGCGCGCGTTCGACGTCGCCCGCACAGGCATGTTTACGCACGCACAAAAGACGCGCGCCAGCCGTCTCGTTCTGATCGCACCAATCATTCTTGAGTAGCGCGTATTCGCCCGAGGCAGGACAAAAGTGGCCGGCGCGTGCGTGCAGAAAATATGACACACATACAATGCATACGCGCGCGCTGTCCGCTGTCTGCCAAGCTGGGGCTGAACATACAAGCGTGACCGACGGTCGCCCGAATTGTTGACAAATTTCGCGCACAAAACGTGATTCTGCGCCGAGCGATTTTGCCGCCGAGCGATCGCGTTACGATCCGCGCACGCGGCACACAATCACGTCATGATTTATACAATAATAATGCTCGGTGTTCATGTTTTGTGTCGCCTCGCGCGCACACAATACATTGTATACACATGTGTGTGCGCAACTTAACCCGAATGGCAGACAAAAGTGCTGTAGTAATATGTGAAAAACTGAAACACTTTTAGTTCGGTATATGTATGCAAATGGCATGCATGGGGGGCTGCTTCTGCGTCGCTGCGAGGCCTGGGGATTCAGTCAGGTGTGTATTGTTATATGCGAGAGTGTTTTTTGTGTTTGTTTGGTCTGGGTATGTGAGGTAGAACATATGCACGTACCTTTCAGAACCAGCCAGCCAAACTATCGCCAGCCAACTCGTGCTCGAGCTCGTATATTAATAAATGTGTACACATATGTACACACATAGCGAGAGAGAGAGAGACGGCCCTAAAACCCTCGCGCACACACACACACCAATATATTGTATGCTAATTCTGGCGGGCTCACTGTGCGCGGTTTTTCCGCATCAGCCCGGTGTAACGCAGCATAGTGTCTGCGTATGCGTCGCGCATATGCGCCCAAACGACGCCCGCCCGCCCTAACGTGCATAAATTAAATGCTCGCGCGTTTAGCCTGCGTAGCTGCGCGCCTCAACCAAAAAAAGGGGGCAATATTCCCGAGCAGGTCGGTCGGTCGGTCGATGCCGCAAGCCGCAAGGAATATTTTACGAAACTCTCTTCGCTTGCACGAGCACTTTCGCACTGTGACTGTGTCTTTTTATGTTGTGTGCTGGTGTGCGTGCACGCGCGGCTGCTCGCGCGCATTTAATGAAAGCGGACACCCATAACTATGCACGACGAGTGCGAGCGCGAATGCAACCGAACACCGAAAAACCCGGAATACGCGCCAACATAAAATAACTCTGGACTACGACGCTACGAACGACTGCATGCGTGCACGCACTCGAGCGATCCCCTCGCCTCGGCGACAGGTGAAATGCATAAATGATGTATAATCTTCGAGACAGGGCGCGCTCGCTGCGAAGACGCTCGCTCTGCGCAAAGGTGTGCGTGCGTGCGGCCCAGGTGATTTCGATAACGCCGCGCATATACGCGACTTAAACGATTCGGAATTCGAATAATAACGTTATATGTAGTTTAGTGGCGGGGTTCGCGCCATACCATACAATTAGCGCGACCGAATCAACAGCACACACACAAGGTGCGCGCTTCTGTCTGTCTGGATGCCTGTTGTTTGTTCGCTGTCTGCAATGTGCAACATAAAACATATATACACTCGTGCACATTTCTGGGCCATCAGTTAGTTAGCCAGTCAGTCAGCGCGAGAAGCGCGCGCGATGCCAGACACGATGCAATGCTGTGCGCGACGCGCGCGGCTATAAATCATAATTGACATTATTCAATTGACGACTCCACACCATCAGCCGCCGCCACCGCCGCCGCCGCCAAGCGACGGATAGTGCACAGACATTATTATTATACATACACAGAACGAAAAAAAAACGCAGTAACTGCGTCTGAGTGAGCTGACTTCGCTGGAAAACGCTGAAAAGCGCACTCCGACTCCGCCGTCGCCCGCAACATTATTTAATCGAGAGAGTTAAATAGCTCGGCCTTACACGATGCGATGCGCGCGATGCGCGTGCGTACAAAGAAGTGTCTTCATTTAACCCAAATTCCTGGAAACGCGCACGCGCACACAAGTCTGGATACGCGCGAGCGTATGTTTTGGTGTATATAGTAATTCTAGAGATGTTGCATGTAACATTAATGCTCGTCGTCGTCGTGGTCGTCGCACGCACGCACGCACTCATTTCTTTTGCACGCGTGACGCGCAAACATTCCGACACGCGCGTCGTCGCCAGCGATCTCGGTGCGATGCTCGCTCGTGTCGTGTGTGTGTTTTGATACGAAATATGATGTACATTATTATGATTGTTGTACACGATCGTATAAAACATACGACGCGCTGTCGCTGACGACGACTCAACATATGTACCGCAAGCACGCGGTGGTCATTATCATGCATGTGCATGTGTGGAGTCCGGCCTACATGACGAGCCGAGACACACACATGGCATGGGGCTCAGAGCTCAGACATCTCGCACGCGCTTGCGTCTGGTACGTGTACGCATATCATACGCACATTACATAAACTAGAGCCACACACACGCAAACACGCGTGCGCCTTGTCACGATATAATATATGCGAGCCTTCGCACGCGCGCGCGTCGAGCGGCGGCCTTACTTTATCAATTAAATCGCATATCCAACTAATTAGACCTTTTGACCAGACATGCGAGCGTGTCACATATATATTTTATGCGCTATACAGTGCGCATATGATGATGCGCACTCAATTCACGCCTGCTGAAATGCGCAAATAAATTGACATCTTCCCAACTTTATCCCAACATAAAAATATGCTACTCACCATGTGGCGCATAGCCCGAAGAGTAGTACCGTCGGTGGTGGTGATTGGCATTCTCGAGCGCGTAAAACGCTCCCATGTCGCTGGCATCCATGCCGCCGCCGCCGCCGCCGGCGCCTCCCATGCCCTGGTGGCCACCGCCGACGCCGCCGCCCAAACCGCTCTGGCCGCCACCCAAACCGCCGCCAAGGCCTCCGCTCATGCCACCGTTGCCACCGAGGCCACCGACGCCGCCACCCAAACCGTTGGCCGACGGCGAGCCGCCCAGCCGCGGATTGTCGTACCACCGCGACGAATCGGCCGTCGATGTCATATCCATATTTTGTGTGGTGTGTTTGTCGGGAGGAAATAGAGTTTTTGCACTGGGGGGTATCCTCCACTCGATGATGGAGTAGGTTTGTTTGTGGTTTTGATGTCAGAGTTCACACACTTTACGCCGTTGTCGATGAAGCTGATGATTCCAATTCACTGGGCTGAGAAGTCTGCACAGCAAATATCGAAGAATATCGAAAAACAATTAGTAACTTGCGCCAGTGCAGAGTCAAAAGAAAGCTAGTCTAAATTCGATGGAACCGCGTTGATTTTCTTCACGTCGCGCGCGCGATGCGATGCGATCTGAAATCAACGACTGACTGATGATCGGCAATCAATCTTACGAGCGCGCGGGGCCCAGGGACTTTATGGAAACACACACACACACTCACTCACAAACCGCGACCGAAATTAAAACCGTGCTCGCACTTCACACACCGCTTATCTCGACTACCCGAAAAATTGTGTGTATGCGAGAACTTGAGTAATAAACGCTCGGTGTGCTCGGGCATCGGAATCTAATCAACAACAGCCTAGCGCACTCCGCTCGCGCACGCGCAAACACACACATACACACACACCTGAGCAGATTGGTCGCGATCGGCGCATGAAAATGTGATTAAGTTGATAGGCGCGGGTCCTGAATGTCGAGGAAGACACTACAATTCGATTTTGAATATTTTTTTGATAATGTAATAGGCAACATATTTAATCCGAGGTTGGGCTGACGGTGATCAATTCTAGTGATGAAGGACGAACATTTTTGATGTATATTTCTTTTTACGTGTACTACATTCTTTTAGAAGGCTACTGTTGAAATTACTGCCAAATCGGACTCGTCGTCGAATTTTCTGCCGCGTCGAATTTTCTGCCGCGAATATGCAAAAACTCACAATCGACCAAATCGACTAAATAGCAATAATCTATGAATATTGGGTAATGAATTGTGGTCTCATCTACGGTTTTAACTGTCTTAGGCCCTCAGTGACAAATTCAAAATAATGTTTCCAGGTAAAAAATTAGGCAGTATAAACCGCGAAAAAGATTATTTTGCAAGCGTTATCGACAAATACTTTCCGAAGGTGATCGAGATATTTTAGGATCGCTAGATTTTGGCTATTGGTTCATCAATTATGTTCGTCCTTGCTTATAATAAATGGAAATATTTTATGCATTATCTTATTTTTTCCTAGTCCGATTTCATTCAAACACATTTCATGTTTAGACTCAAATCTTCCGGGCCTCCACTGATGATGATTGCAGGTATATGTTCGATTTTCGATGAACAATTTAGGTGCGTGTGTGTATGTTGACGATAAGTTCCCGAAATGCGCGATTGATAAGATGCCGTCGTCGTCGTCTTTGGCGCG
>JANTBZ010079681.1:0-19604 GCA_024741255.1 Exechia fusca | reverse complement strand
ACATTTGCCCCATTAAAAATTAACCGCAATAAAATCCAACATGACTTCTTCTCATTCACCTTTTGTGTGGACAGCCGGGAAAAAATCGGTTGTTTGGCGATAAAAATTAATGGTCACACATTCGCTGCCACAATGGTACAACAAACTTTGCATAATTCACGTGCCTGTGTGATGGTGTGAGTACAACTGCAAATCTCGAAGAACAATCACAACAATAGCGAGTCGCTTCCGTTCCATTCGCAGTGGTTTCGGCAGGGGGTTGAAAAGCAATAACATTTATTATGAAACCACCACCGTGGTGACATGCTCGCACACACACACACACACACATAGTCTCAACAATGTTGTCTGTCGAGGACGCGCCGCGACAGCCGCCATTTGATTGATTCCCATTCGTGCTACACCTATAATAAACTTTGATGAGATTCCAGCTGTCAAAACTGCATTATTTTTTATGTCGCTCGCCGACAGCCCCACCAAAGAACGCCGAGCAGTACATTGACACAAAACGTCGTAACCAACAAACAGAGGCGAGAAAAAATTAGACAAATGAATCGAAGCCACGCATAGACGAACGCGCGTTTAGCGAATGCAAATTCGGAACGGATTTCTTGTCATACCATCAACACGGATTTACCGGTACGCCAGCTTATTAATCCTTCAAACATACGCGCGACGGCGATCGTTTAAACCGTACGCGTCACGTCGGGCGTTTATTAAACTCGGTTGGATGTAATCAATACACACACACGTTCCCGTCGTTCGCGCGCGTCTACAGTGCGAAAAAACCAACATTTCAGCAGCAGACTCCTCTCGTACAAACAAAGCCAGACGCACGCGGGTAAAATTTGCATACGCACATCGCGAAGGGGTTACTCTTCGCGTACACAGCACATATTGGCGTGTGGTGTATGGTTGCATTCGTTGCGAATGTATTTTAATGACTGTGCGAACACATATACGCTGATATAATATCCCGTCGGGTGCCAGAGTCGAGACGCGAGACAAAAAAAAATATCGTAAAACGCCACAATGTTGACGGAAGGATTACATTCTGATTGATTAACCATCAGCCGCTACCGTCTGATGACGGACGTGTGTGTGCACAGAATTGTGGCGAATTTTGATTACCGAAACGGCAGGAAAAAGGATAATTATTGCGCACATTATTTCCATAATAATGTGTATAGGATTACGTAACGACTGAATAAATCGTTTGTACCATTTGGCTTCAATCAATCGGTTGTAGTAAGTCGACATTGGTTTCTACATAACTGGGTTCAGTTTAAAATTTGTCGTGTCAAATAAATTTCCGTTGTACTCGAGTTTATCGAACATCGAACATGATATGGCACCCTGCATATTTTCCAACCTCGTAATGTTGTGCATTCTTGAGGCCAATAGCCTTAACCTTATATTGAAACAAAATAATTACACTACAATTTTCAAACCATCTATAGATTTGTTTGTAGAGGATTTTTATCAGAAGGCCGTTCATGAAACGCAAGTCCTATTATTATCACTACAGCAAAAAGCCAAATTGCCAAAATGCTAAAGTGAATTGCCAATATAAACCAAATTTGATTCCAATAAAGTGGCAAACTCAATTGAGTGTGTTCGTGTAATTCACCATTCTCTGCCCCTCCCTCGCACCTCAACTGCACCAAGTGTTGCACACTGGACACTGGACAATAGATCACCTTATGGTGAGCCGTGTGACGCATGGCCCTCTGGGGGAATTACAATATGTTGTATGTTGTTCAAACACCCAAACGCAGTTTACACGTATACATCGCATGTTCGTCCGCCGCTTCCGCAGAGCTCTGGTCAGCGATGCTAGTAGGCGTCTGGTTTGCCGGCACAAACATGGAATAAATAAATAAATTGTTTATTTGTACGGCGCGAAATTGTCCGCGCGTTATGTTGATTTATACTAGAGAGTCCGTGTTACGTTCGATATTGGATTCCGGCGTCCAAACGCAATAAATAACTGATTTCGATTAACAAGTGTGGAATAATTTATGGTTTAGATACGAGCCTGTTCATAGCGCCTTGCAGCGTTTGATTTGGATCAAACGCAAAACAGAGAGCGTGCTCTGTTTCATCTATTCCAATTTCGCAGCAGGAGTCCAAGGTTGCGTCCACACGCGCGCTCGAGTTCGTGACCACGTCAACGCAAAGCGCCATGAGCCACGTATGTGTGCATGCGGTTTCCCAACTCACTCACCAGTCACACATCGCAGAAGCTCGACGCGACGCGTCAACGTCGATGACCCACTTAAGATTCGGTTGCCTGCTGCTGCGAGTGTGTGCGTATTATTTTCGTGGACAATAACAACCACTCGACGCACGCACAATAGTCACTCACAGACACAAGCCGTCTCAATGGATGAGAGCCCGGAGCACAGAGCACACGCATTTACATGAAATGCATTGCGAAACGCGTCGCCCATCATCCGACGACGACGACATCATGATGAAGCACGCACACAGTTGATATGCAAATTCGCACAAATTTAGGGCGCGATGCGGGAGACACAAACATAAACATTTACTCTCGCTTCGAACGCTATTTCCAGACGCACACATACATATGACGCTCGCATTACTATTTATAAGTGTTCATGCGCACTGCGCACACACTCATAATTCACATGGTGAATCTTGAGTGTGTCGCGCACACATCATGCGAATCATATGCTTCGACAGCGATTTTTAAGGTTGAATAATACATGTTTGGTGAATAGTGTGCACGTGCGTTGAACAAAGAAAATTGGGCGAATGGGCAAGAGAGGAACACTCATTAACGACAATGTTTCCAGCGCGTGTGCGTTTAGACACAACAATGTTTCACGGGATTTGCATAACGGTCGAACACGAGTTGGCTGCGATAAAACGACCACGTGAATGTGAGGTTTATTCCAAAACAATGTATGATACAACCCTTAATTTTCAATGTCGACTTGAATTGTGGTTTCTCCAGGTGATAAATTACGTCAAATTATGTTATGAATACGACGACAAGATATTCCGACCGAATGAAAACAAATTGAAGCGCATTCTAATTTGAGGAATTCACACCACATCAACACAATTTTTCACTCACGGTGTTAGGATTGCATTCAATTTACAACACGAAACGCAAATCGCATTTGACGAAATGTTTCCAATTACACTATGAGCCAAATAGACGAAATTTGGCTGGGTTCAAACTTAATGTATCCAATATACATATGGTGCCAAAAAACACGATATAAAACATATGGCGACATGTTCTAATCATACGTAATATGATAACATATTTATTCAGTTTGTGTCTCAACATTTCATGTTTGAATAATACTTGTATCGTGTGAAATAGGGTAAAAAGAATGCAAGAAAAATTCATAACAAGTCGATTTCAAATCGAAGAAAAATCCTTGCACAGAATTAGTTAATCATGATCATAAATATATATAAATAAGACCCACAATACATCTTGCATAGAACTTTCGACCCCACATGATCACAAGACATTCTTCCGAAAGGGGCGCAGGAACGAAATATGTTTGGACTACACCGTTTCCAGTCCAGATGCTCGTGCTGGCTGCACATCAAACATGCCCAGTTTTTATGCGTCTTGGCTTGATTCTTTTTTTATCAGTAAGTAAGTAAGTAAGTATATATATAAGTTCCGAGGGTGACAAATGTATATGACGAGAATCGCATATGCTATCCAACCGTATGCGTTGAGTGGAGCGGCTGGTTCATCACAGCATCAACGGCGTCAAGACACACGTCGCGCGCACGCGGACACGAAACAATGAATTGCATTAAAAACAGCAGCAGCACTCGTGGCGCTCGTGTACACACATACACATACACACACACACACACACACACCGACACAGACAAAACGCTGTCAAGGCGCCACGTGGCCGTGAGATGGATTCACCGCAGCGACAGCGACACGTGCAACATAAAAACGCGACGACGACGACAACGCCAAACGTAACAAACATGCTGCGAGCAAACACAGGCACAGGCAGAGCGGCACGCTCAAGTGCATTATGACGTGCGAGAGTGAGTGTAAGCTCGTGCGGGCAACTGTTTTACTTTGTAACCATACATCATCGAGGAGAGTGTTCAGCCTGCGGCTCATCCACGCACACCGACGACGAAGAGTGTTTGATCGATTTGGCCCGAATGATTGAAGGGAGTATGCTGCGGGTATTATTTAATTTCTATTGTGCGGGAAACGTGCTTAGTTTCGAATTATGTTACAGACATGTGTTTGTTCGTGCTGGACTGTTACATCACCGCACGGCGTGACACTGGCAATAATGCAAATCATGCAGCGTCACCAATTAATCCTGCCACCCTCTGTCATCTATTCGAGCTAGTATTTTTTCAACTTACATTCTCGCATGTTGATATTGAGCAGAGGCAATACAAAAGTTACATGTCTAGTACAGCAGATCTCAATTGAAACGATTACACTCAAAGTGGCCCTCGACCGATTTGAGTACGAAAGCAGTTTCGCACACACTCGGCATTGTTCCACATCCAACATTCCCACGCATTCGCCAACGGCTTCAGTACCAGTATCTTCATCATCTTCACAATCGGCTCTCGGGTCAATAAATAATTGTGTGTGTGTGTAAACTATGCGCACCTCTTAACCCGATGCTCAAGTGTTTGCCCAGAGAGCCCATTGAAATTGCTCAGACCAATTTCTCACAAGGATTAACCTTTGTGCGTTTCTTTGATACTTGCTACTTATTCCAGCGTTTTTATTGTGTTCACACTCATTCTTAACCCATTACTCATGTTGTTTGCGTATCCTAACGTGTTCACGATGCACAATGGGAGCACAGCATTTATAAATCCAGCTCCAAGCTATGCAAGCATATTCGACGTGTATTCTCTTACGATCCGGAGCAACGTGCAATTGGTTTTGAATGCGTAATAAAGAGCCGAGAGCCTAATGATATGACGTTCGATGTAAACTCATTCGCAGGCCTAATACACACGTGTAATACGAATATTTGATTTTTTACCCACGCATAAGAGCGCTAAATATACACTCGTGTTTTTCTGTTTGCCTCGTTGTCGTCGTCGTTGTCGTTTCTTATGCGCGCTAATCCACGTGGACGACACAATGTGTGAGCGAAGCTCGCGTGCGTCGCGTCGAAACTGCGCAATTATAATTAATAGACCTCCTCGGATCACCGCCATTCGTGTACGACGACCTGTCCGGACCGGTTGGCTAATTGCCAGAACACTCTGCACCCGAAAGCACAATATGTATCTAATGTGCGTGCAGGCTTACAGACATACTCGCATACACATGCATGACATTGCAGCCAACGCACGGCTAGAAAAAACAAACATTGACAAAATTAACGCACATTTTCTTGTGGTCTCACTGATGCGCGCGATCTCTTTGCGGCATCTGTTCGGTGTCACACAGTTACAAGCAATTTCCCGCCTAAATGAGCGGTGCACTGAACGCACTGCACACACATTATATGGTTTGTGTGTGGTGGTGCATGTTTCATGTGTGTAAGAGTGTGCACAGTGTCGATCCATCTAATTAATCTATTTGGTGCTTGAACCAAAGACCCACCGCACATGCACTTAATCTCCACAGCAATGAACAGTGAACGCGAGCTCAATCGCTGCGCGAACATATCAATAACGTGTTGTTTTTGTGACTAATTTTAGAGGCAATCTACTGTATATGTGTTACTATAATAAATTAGAATTATTTACACAATGAAGTTAATGGTCATTAAGAATTGACCCGAGCGCTGGATGTTCTACATTTTATCTCTATTCCGGTTTCTCACTGCTAATCCTTCACATCCTCACATCATTTTGTAGATACAGTAAACACGGAAAATAGTAATCGGCTTATCTGTAATGGAGAACCCGCAATGCCGTGATACACAGAAAGTATATCCCAACGGGATTTAAACCCTTTTTGGTAGGAAGCTAAGTAAAGTCTTTGTGGCGAAAAAAACACAGTCTAAGCTGATTACAACATCATAAATCGAGTACAGAACGACAGAATGATTTGACTTATGAATCGCACAGACAATCGAGTATGTTGGAAATCGATTCAAATCAGGCTGAATTGATTTGTTCGTTGGGATTCTGAGAATAGAGATCATTGATATTTGTATACCTGCATCTTCTTCTAATTATCAATTCATTAGCACATCAACGGAATTTGGGACTATAATTTATTATCACTGAACAATGCAGCCAATTCGTTTGTTGTCTGACCTGAAGCAATAATGAAGTTCAAACAATGCGTTTCATATGAAAGAAGTATTCATTGATTTAGGTCTACGCCGTTCTTGCAGTTTTATTTGCACCGGACACATAAATTTCGGGTTGCTATCTTTTGTTCTTTACACGTCTTAGAATGGGTCTCAAGACTAAACACAAAATAAACACGTAATGTTCGCCTGAGCACCGATCCAATGATTGTCAATTCCGAAACTAATGTGTCGCTCTGCAGGAGGTATTCATCTCGGAGATGTATTGTATAATATTTTCTGATACATCATCCAATGCGTTTTCGCGCATACATAGCACATAGATGAGAGGGTCCGTGTTTGTATGCATATGTGAGGCTCACATACATGCTGTACGCAAATCTGCACGCATCGGTTTCGATTAAGGTCCATAATTCGCACAGCATATACGCCGCAACATGTATGCAAACGATTATGTGTTTTGGTGTGCGTGTGCACACATGCACGGTCATGGTGCGTACGAGTTATTTCATTGTGGTGGGTTCGCAATTGGCGGAACGACATGTGCAAAAAAAAGTTATATTAAAATCCACCCTTCACGGTTGGTTGAGCGGATTGTGTTTCGCTCCACAATTTCGTGTGCTCACATATCTTTTTAATACTTAACCCATTAAGTAGATTAAGTCGTCGTCGCTCGCAGCCCAGGCTGTCGATTGCGACGGGCTCGTCGCCATGGCATACTGCGTCCAAATTGTTCGCAGTTCGCGCATGCGGCATTTTCGGTAGATTTACATATTTCACCAAATGACCAACACGCAGCTCGCAGGCACATAGGATAACAAAAAATCCAATAACACCGGACCGCTCGTGTCTAGCGAGACCAGACGGAAGCAATATAAATAACATGTAATTGTGGTGCATGTATAAATTCTAGAACGCCTGTACAACGAATTCTTCCGTTTTGCATTGTTTTTAATTAAACGCATAATCGTATACGCATCACATAGTAACTTGCTGTGAACGTGTGGTCCTTTTCGACGGTCAGATAAAGAGTCATGCCCGAAATCCAACAGATGCGCAACAACATCAAAATGTCACATATTTCGCATTTATCGCGTGTCCGCGCAACACAACATTCTCGTAATAATACAGTATGAGCACACTGCATCTGAATCCACTAATAACATGATAACGCTCCACTCAATTCGTTCCAGCAACATTGTCGAGTTCACCCGTAGACTTATTGAAAACACCAACCAACTGGTTGACAAGCAACCCCTGCTACCCCGGCGACGGAATCCTGATCAATATGTTCCAATTTATTCGTGCTCCGTCAGCTCAACATTGGTGGTCCGATGTGCGCCGATCCGATGGATTTGTCAAAACAATACCACATGCACGGGTGTGCGCAGACTAGAATAATATGTCTAATATTGTCTATACAAAGTCGACGCTCGACGTCGTCGTCGTTAACGTCGAGTACGCATATCATGATATTCATTGATGACCATAATAAACCCATGGAATAGGGAGAGTCGGACCATCAGGTTCGTTACTGTCATATTCCGCACTTGCCACGCGCATATTTTTGCTCACCCCGCGCTGATAGTAGAGGTGGTGCATTTGTGCAATAATAGCTGTACACTATTATGTGTTCATCCCCCTTCGATCTGACCATCTGCTGTGGTATTTCGGCACTCGCATCATAGGCAAATTACGTGCCTGTGCGTGCGTGCATGCAAAGAAGCTTAGCACTAAACTAATGGATGAAATCGACTGTGACTTTATAAGGCGATTTGTACACGTGCATTTCTCGCATTCGCAGCTATTATGGCGATTCATCCGACTGTGTATGCTAATTGTGTTTTAGTCCTTTTTTGACCTAGTTTGGTTTAGAGAATCAAATCATATTCAAAATATGCCTGTTGAACGACCCATTGTTATTGCCTGTTGAACATTATAAATTTCGTGCTTATGCTCCTGTACTCAGAAGTGTATGTGTGTTTCTTACGTCAACTTGGGATGATCGATGGCCGGCATTAAATTGTAATAATCCGCATTCGTTTCTTCAAGAATCTCTTGAACATGAATTTTGTTTATCGTGCCTGTAAACGCGCATTGTGTAACTAAACTCAACTACTACATCACGTACGCATGTTTGCACCGGTCTTTTCGTTCGCACTACCGATAGGATCTAGGGATAAAAGGTTTGGTCAAACACGCGTTTGACTAACAAACACGAAGCACGCATCGAAATGTTCGTTCTCACCATGTCCATACACGCACAATCACACGCGCACATACGCACACTATGTTTCCGTGTTGATTTGAACATTGATAAACGATATATAAACTCACTCGCCCGTGTCCGCGAATAAAAGATGGGGTGCGTATGTTCGAGACCTTATAATAATATGTTGACACAATGATGAAAAGTCGCATCAGTTCATAATTGCGGCGCTAGTAATAAACTTCGAAATTGGCATCATCCGGAGTTCTTCTGTCACGGAAGCCGCAAAAATGGTCGGTATTCGACCAATCAACCGAAACCACTCGCGGAACCGAAACCAATTTTGTGAATCAACCCCCGCCAGGCGCTGTCGCAAATGAAAAGCATACACAAAGGTATCCACCCACATGAACCCGCGCGCGCACACACACGCTTGCGCTCATCGTGTCGACGTTGTGTGTCATGTCATGCCTGGGTTAAATTGCATTTAAAAGCAATCATACTCAATTTTCCTTGTTCGCGTGCACGCGAGCGCAGCCGAGATTGTTCGGCAAACACATGCTTCACAGCATACATACACGCACAGCATTGACATGACAACAGACTCACCCACACACACACACACACACGGACACGCATAAGCGGAGGAATTGCATTGTAATTGCATATGTGCACGAATGCATGATGAACACACACACCCACTAACGGTCGCCGACAACGCGCCAAAATATGCATACACAATTTAAGCAGTCGCTGGCGCTCTTACCATTTATTATTGGCGAATTATAAAACCGATCCCGGCCATCTGCACCGCACCGAAACCAGTGCGGGTGATGATGCAGTTTACCAATATTCGAAACGAACATGCATCCGCATGCAGCTTGATGCATAATGACAGCAGTGTGCGTGAGTGCTGCATCGAAGCCATGTGCCATTTCGATGGAACCACGGTGATTAATTCGAAGGCAATAGGGTTGTTTTAACCCACCGCACCGCAATGAGGGTTTGGTTTACTGCACCATGTCCGGTATGCAAATGCATTTTTGCGATTTAAATGCGTGCGCGCAGTTATTCGCACTCACTGATGGATAGAATGCATGCGGCGTGATGAATGCAGTTGCGCGCCGGAGGTGTCAGATTTGCGTGCAGACACGCCAACTTATCAGGACCGCAGTCAGGTTGAATGGGAACTGGGAACAGTTCGATTGTTTCATGTACATTAGGGGTGTAAATTTATACTATTTCAAAAATATGTGCAGGATGCGCCATTTATGATGGAGCCATCAAAAATTGATTTAAAAAATTGTCCTTTACATGTCGAAACAAATTATGCTGTATTGAAATAATGTCATGAAAATCGGATGGAATTAACATAGCCTGTAAAATGTTATCATGTGAGTTTCACACAATTATGCGAAATCATGATATTTCAATTCCCTAATTACAAAAGCCCTGAAAAGGGAGAGGATTTACCTACATTTTCTGATAGTCTTTGAAAACCTTAGAACGAAAGTGGACATCAGTGAAAAAAAACATTACAAATATCTAAAAAATCGATTATATTGCAAAAACCATCATTTTTTTCATAACATTTATTCGGACCTCTCTCTTTTAATTTGTTTCGGAAAATGTTGCGTATTATTGTTATTGAACGAATAAAGCAGCTAGATGCGCGACTGGCACTTGCACACACACCAAACACATTGCAGAACGCAGCGTGAGTGCAACGGTCGGTGTGTGTGTGTGTGTGTGTGTGTGCGTGTGTGTGTGTGTGAGGATTGCAAAGTTGCATCGACGACGACGTGTCGTCGCAGTCGACCGTGTGGTTTCAACACGGGTGGACAACACGTGCGCGTGCGAGTGTTTGGCGACTGACGACCGAACAAATCATTTAATTTAATTTCAAATGTACTCATAGTCGAACACGCGCGTTCGGACCACAATGTCGCTTGGGCCTAAAGTGCACCCGGTTCGGGTAATTGAATTGAAGCCAGTTTCAGCACGTAAGCGAGGACCATTGTAGCATAATACGTGTGTGTGTGTGCAACTGCGAGTGATAGATGAGTCAAACACACACACATACGGCGCTCGCTTCCTCAAATATGGAAATAACCGCAAAGTCACCGACGAATCGCACAGCGCCACTTAGGAAAGTCATTTATCACGGAATCCACGTGTGTACGTACACGCCTACTGTCTGTCGATGGGCTCACGACGGGCGTTTCAACACACGTTGTCGTCGTTGTCGGTGACATGCCATAACCTTCGAGCCTGTCCGTGCATATGCTCAGCGGATGATGCTCATGATGCCCGCGATGATCACAATAGGATAAATCCGATCGAATCGGAGAAATTAAGCCGAGTCATCTGTGACGATTACCACAATGCCGAGCATAAATCCACCAGCGAGCATGAATGTATCGATTTCGCCACGCACATTTCAATTGAACCAACAACTTCGACGAAATGTGTGATTTTATTATCCTCGACACGTTAGCCGGCCGCAGGGGGTTATTCAACCAGATCATCGCGCTTTCGTCTGTGCGTTCGCATTCCTGAATAAAATATAATCCGCAAATCGCAAACGCCCGCGTCTATATCAACACTGTGCATTTTGCTTAGTAATTACAATAAATCAAGTTAATGAGAGTATTCTTATGAAAATAGCCCCGACCGAAACCCCTTTCGTGAATGCGCTTGCAGCACATCAAAGGCTCTGTGCTGTTGCGCTCCGGTCACGTGCGGAAAAGGTGGCGAAAAAATATAGCACGATGATGTAGAAGAATGCCTACAGCCGAAAGCCAGATGTGACCAGCGGATTTTTTGCATTGTTATCCGTCGACGCCGTCGTTGGATTAATTGGATAGCCCCGGGCTCGAGTTCGAACACAGGGAATAAACATCGGTGTGGATATGAACACAGTGCATTTCCGCCACATTCTGTCGTCGTGATCGTATGAGAGAAGCGGCGCGGCGACAAATAATATTGTGTATCCATTGTGATTAATCGCAATTGCCGACTGTCAATCGGCGACGACGACGCACTTTGCCTCAGTCGCTGTGTCGCTGTGTGATGTGTGACACAATCGGTTAGAGCGATCACCGCGTGAACAATTCGACGACGACGACAACGACATGTTGCGCCAGCGTACTCGCGTCTTTTTGTGTGTGTGTGTGTGTGCTCTAGTAATCACAATCACAACGAATTTTGACAAATCTCTTCTGGCCCATCGCACGCCTATTCCCGAGTCGAACATGTTCGAATCGAGTATGCTCATTCTACACATATGAGCTGTCGCAGCATGTGTGTACACGTTCATTTATGTTGAGCATCATCACAAACTCTCGTGCACAAGACGCACAGACATGATGGTGACTGGTGTAACACATCCTACTCTATTTATGTTTCACGTAGCACACAAACACACGACACACAACACTCACTCGGCAAACAAAGTGTATTTATGCTTGGGGAAAGCCGCAGCGAACGAGTACTCGACACAAACGCGTCGCGACGACGACGACATGATACCCATATCGAACCCAGCGAACTGGAGGCGTCAATGTCATGGTTTTGTATAAGTTGTGTGTGGAAGTGCGATGCGATGCGATGTGATGTATCTTAATCAACGCACCCGCTCAACACGTAACCCTCTGGTTTTGAGCATTCGTCGTCGTCGACGTCGACTCCGTGGCAAATTTCCCGAAAGTGTCAGCGATGAATACACAAGTCGAGCGCACTTTATGCCAGCGCAACGAACACACTCAAACCACACCACACACTTTTCCGCAACGCGCCACTGACATTTTAATTAATGGAATGGCTCACCTTTTCCGTCTACACTGTCGCTCTAACCAGAGATACCCCAATTCCCCTCAACCTCCATTCACCGCACCGCGGCTTTTCATACACTCACACATCGCACATGCATGCACCCCGCTCACGATACAAGTCCGGCGCCGCGTTAGGGTGTGCGTGGTTTTCATTAATTTTCTGCTCGCCCGAAAATCATTACGGATCTAATTGTATGCGATGTGTGCGCAGTGTCCGTGCGGGAGAGAAATATGTTGTATGTCTGCTGCATGTGCAACTTATATGCTTAAGCATATGCGAGTAGAACACGCGGAACGTTCGTGGAATCCGCGCGCACGTGTGGAATGCATCGGATCGTGCATTCGACGCTATTTCCGTATATCTGACTCTCGAGCCCTCCAGATAGTGTATTAATCACACAAGAACATAGGCATGGAATAGTCGCACCAACACGTGCATAACAGTGCAGTATGATGACTCGTTGTCGAAAGCTTTTAGTAGAATATCTGTATGTAAAAGTAAAAATGTGTTTGGGCCAGGGACCTGGAAATCGGCCGAATATTGCCAGTGGACATTAGATTTGATTATACCTTCTACCTATCTACCTTGAATTGTTATGGAAAAAACGAAAACACGATTAAATCTCGGATGACCGCATGTGTCGCTCTCTACTCTACACTGAGTTTCCGAACAGATTGGAGGGCGGAGAATTGAGAGCCAAAGTGACAACAGTGCGGCGTCGTCGAGGTGCTCACAAATGGAATGCAATTGATTTCGATAATTAGGGGTGATAGTTTATACAGTTGGATTGAACATGCTCGGGTCGTATGGCTGACTGGCGAGCACTTGGCCGACTAACAACATACAGCACACACACGCACACACACACACACACAGACACAACATTATGTGTTCCAAAACGATTATAATGATATGAAGCGTGTATTGTCTTTCCAGCCAAAACAGTATGGTATAGGGTCCAGACCCGGACTCGATGGCGTTGACCGATAGCGCCCCAGGGAGCTTTATCGACCGTTTTCGCTCCGGTTTTTACTGAGCTACATCTGTATTATGTCCGAGAGCCGAGTCTAGCCGAGTCCTTTGCGGTCGACGGCGTTCGTCCGATGTCACGATTAATTTATTGAGTTCAATCCAATGCACATAATAAATAAAAGATGATACTTATAACTACAGCATAATTTGGACAGTGATGAATGTGTGTGTACCGAAATCGCCGATGCGAGAGATGTGGGTCGTAAACGACTGGACTGGATATCGAAATATTAAGCACACACATGTTGCGGATTGCGAACGGTAGAAAAACGATGAATTATGCTATTCGCCATCAGGTTGAACGTACAAGGGTCAATACATCGCACTCGAAGCTACGAGCAACACCCGAATGTAATCGCATTTGCACTTGCGAACTATCGCACATGCAAATCCATCCTATTGGAATAACATTGGTCCATTATCCAAATCTGATTATTCCGATATTCGGAATGTGACGGGGAAACACGCTCTCAGTTGGTTAATAATATTTATCCGCTCCGACCAGACGATCGTGTATGCATAAGCATAATTCCCAATGGCTTGCACACTCACACGGATGATCACAATGAGAACATATACTCTCATCTGCGGACAGCATAATAACGCTAGTAGAAACAGGGAACAAGTTCAATGCACATACTTTGGAGTCGTTGCGATGCCGATGAATGCGTAAAAGCGGAATTATTGTTTTACCGTACGATGACTATAACAGACGGACCACAGGACTCGATAGCACGACAGCGACACAATGTCAGCAGTCAATCTGCAGATGACCGATTTATAAACTCAAATGGAAGGTTATAAAATTGTGCAAACATTTTCATCATTCGAAAAGTGTTTGGTTCCGTGGGATAATGTAGGGGCTCGTTATATGATAATGATAATATAAAATTCTTGTGTCAGTGCTCGTTAGCCTTCAAATGGAAAAACTAAGCGTTGTTTGAATTTATGTGCTAGGGAAGTAGAGGGATGTAGCTATGGATGTCCATACTTTCATACAATGCAAAATTTCAACATAGTGCATTGTTGCAAATTGGTTCGTTCTGCACAAAAATACACGCGTCAAACCCAACTACGAGCATTATCCTGGAATAACGAGCGCCATAGATATGGGAACTGGAAACTGCGATGATGGTTCCAAATAATGCTCACATACTCGTCCAGTCGCAATTGTTACTCACTGCGTGTGCATACTTTGTTGCACATTTTCATTGGCCAACATTATTACGACTTGCGTTTGTTCTCACATATTATAGTAGTACATTGCCTATATGCTGCGCATTTTTCCTATTCACACAATCCACTAACCATACAAAGTCGCGACGAACTGATCCTGATGACCTCACATAAACTTACTAATTTATATCGTCCATTCGGCGATGTGACGTCTGTACGCAACATTCGTATATGGCAGATATGGTTGAATTTGCTTTGGTCTGGCGCATCGCATGCATGATGAGAAAGGTCAAAAGCCGCTTAAGATCATAAAATAGCATAACAGAATCTTTGACCAACATTTGCATAATACACGAACGCATGCAGATTGCTGTTCGTTCACTCTCTCATACTAGCACACACTTGATTATTCCCCTTCTTCTGATGTTGTGATATTGAAAAGAATCGACGCAGACGCACACACAGAATAGAGACACGTGAACCATACGGCGATGTCGTTGATTTGCAAACAACTCGATGGGCAAACCGCTTACTGTCCGAACCCCGTGTGCGCATCGCACTCTGACCAGTGTCGTCGACGTGACCGTTCTAACATATGTGGCCAGACAATGGAAGACTTGTCCGTTTATGCAACGTGATGTGCTTGATGGTTTGTCGTCAATCATTGACATTTTATTGGTCTAGTTTCGTTTGCATCTCATTCGTATACTAGTCCATGGGGTTGACTAGATCGAAAAACATATTTTTCACACGAAGCTACATTGTGATTACATAATCAGTGCACATTTTGTTTGGCTTACTTTTGAATCGTGATTATATGTGAAACCGTTTTTCCCGTTGTTCTGCAGATACCAAACTGCGCAACAAGGTTGCAATAAAACTGCCCTAAGCCCGGAGTCGCATAAAATGGGCACAATTTAACGCGAATTACATAATATGTTGATGCTAAACATCGCCGGGCTTAAGAAAAATCACGTGCTCGTAAAAATCAATAAAACTCATTGTCAGTGTGACTTGTGAACGTTCACACGTAACATCCAGAACTTAGAGGTAGAGAGTTCATTGTGCGGTCTCTACTTTGGCGAGGGGTTGAAGAACGTTTGAAAACATAAAACCAACCCTTCTGTGCGTCAGTCGGTTGAAAATGTATTTCCGATGTCGGTATGTGTGCTTGCAATGTTTCCACACTGGCAGCGCGAATTCATCAACGACGAGAACAACACTGCAGTTCTACAACACAGCCCATCCATCATTTCTAAATGATTGGTTTTTATTGCGGACATCATAGTTTACACAAAATATCTAATAAAACTAGTGTAAACATCGTGTGCGTCGACTGCAAACTACTGTGTGTGAATTGCAAACACGCACGGCAATAAATTGTGAAATAATGAAAATTCGCCGACTGGCTGACTTTGACTGTGTGTTCTGTTCCAGCGCACGAGCGTGATTTATAAGTTTTAAATGGGTATGGCCCGCTGCTCTCTCTCGACGTCGATCAACCGTCGATATAGTATGTACTTAAGAATTGTTGTCAAATTATGACGAGTTGAGTGAGTTTGTCGCAGCATCGTCACTGCATATTGTCGGGGAATTTCGGTGGGAACAGAAAATACCAGCCAACAATTCACGAGCATGACCAATTAATGAGGCTGGAAATCACGGAGCTAAGTACTTTCGAGATCGATCTGACCGCAGAAGTGCATGCAAATGACAAGCATCGCCCCTCTACTGCGATGGACTCTCATATCCATTTCGACACACATCATTCGCACAATTTGCCGATGTCGATGATTTGGTCAATTGATAACGATGTCGCTCATCATCGGAACACTTGGCCATGCGACGACCCTGCGGCTATGTTTGATTTGCTATGCATATCATTCAGACCGACACACATCATCGCTTGATAACAACCATATCGCAGGCAATCGCAAAGAGAAACATTTACGTATTATGCACAGCGATACTTGAGCACGAGCGAAATGATACCAACCACGGTCGTTTTTGGCATGGTCATTATGCTGCAGAGCGGTAGCCACGTGTCCCGTTTACTTCGCCGATGACGCAATTGCACGTGACCGAGCGACCCGGCGTCGGATTCCGAGTGGAATTGTATCAGCGAGAAACAGGAGAGAAGTAGAACAATGATAATATTTCGGATTGCACTTGCCCGAATACACTTTGTGGATCGTGCATGTTTCTTTCCATTCGCGAATGACTAGCATGTATTTATACAGTAACTAATATACATGCTGTGTCAGACAGTCACCGGTTCAATGATCCCGTTTCTGCGGAAATCCACGCGAATGGCCATTGTACGATGGCGTGACTGATAATTCTGGCCCAACCAACCAACATTCCAACTAACCACTCGCCATAACAAGTAATATCTATTCTAATTATGGAATTAATGGTTTTACCCGGTTTCCTTGCGGAGAAATAAATGTCACAGTCGGGCGCCCGAAGAAAATTGTTGGTTGACACGTTACAAATGGTAGTCCAACATCGGGCGAACTATAGTATCAACATATATTTATTGTGTTTAGGCAGAAGATTTGTGAGTCTACAAATCCAAAATGTTCGCTTCTTTTTGATTACATACACTTTCGACATTCCGTTGTTCTATTTTATTGGAACCATTTTTTGTTCATGCGTTGTAGATAAGGTTACTTTGTATGGTATGGTAATTAATGTTGACAAAATATATTTGATTTCAAAACCAACGAGTATAGCATTATAATTTTACATCAGAAACACTATATACTGATAGTATAATATGATACGAGCACGAGCACTACTATGAACCATGCGAAACTGGATAAATCGAAAACACGATGACATATTATGCTATGTGTATTCACGTGTTTATAGCTACTGTATCACACATAACATAGCACAACAGATATTACATGAGCTGGGATCTGGTTTGTGCTTGCAAACACAACAAAAACGCTTGTTTATTTAATAATTCCGCACCTTATTATGTTCCATCAATGAGTGCGGCTGCCGTGCGCGAGCCTGATTTTTTCATGAATATAATTTGCACACACGAATGCATGCATATGTGTGTGTGTGTTGCAAAACATACTTTTAGAAGACACGCTCGAAACATGTGTGCGTTTGTGTTCGTTTGTGATGCTGTTTTTGCGCATTTGCAGTTCTATGTCGCACGTCCACTGACGATTGTATGCGTTGCATATAGGCGCATGAACGTTCAAGTGACGGGTTGAACGCATACACTTGCAACACTGTATTCGCGCATTCTAATCAATAAACTACGTGCTGAGTGCGCGCATTAGCAGCTGAGTGCTCTCAGTGTGCCATCAAGGTCAGCAGTGGTGGTGGTTGGTTATATAATAATAATGTCCGACGACGACTGCGAGACTACGACGACGTCGAGAACACACCGTACCGATTATAATTTATAAATGCCTGAAATAACCTGGTTCAATGCATTTATCAATTCTGCACCGCACCATAACACACAGCATACCAGGAAAATGCATTTGAAATCGCAAAATAATAATAATAGTAATAGTTATTTTCGCAGCATAACGCTTATGATGTTATGTGTGTGGATATAAAGAATTACACTTAACATGGAAGATCCATGAAATTAATTTTCCTGTAAGGACGATGTCTGCAAATGGTAGCTTTGATCAACCGAACACGTATTATAAATTAAAACTTATAACACTTATTGTGATTATTAATTCGCAGGCCTTACCGATATAAGTTTGAATTTGTTCAGCAGAACAATAGCTTATAGAAAATGTGCGGTTCTTACGAAGATAGCGCTCGATGTTGCGGATTCGCGATTCCATATGCATTTTCCTGATACACAGCAACGACGTCACGCCACGGCACGGCGTCGATACATTTTGTATAATAGTTTATGGGCCTGTGTGCGAGCGATCGACCGCGACGACAACGATTTCGTATTCTATCGGCGACCCGCTCTGCGGTGATTTGCTCGCTGATGTAGAACGAATAATGAACTCGAGTGCGCCGAGCGCCCGAGTTGAGGAGCTGCTGCGGTGTGTCGTGTCGCTGGCAATGCGGGCGTGTGTGTGTGTGTGTGGTGACGACGGAGGGATCGCGAATAATATGAATGCTAATGTTCCGGGCCGAACGAACAAACACGCACTTACACGCGGGCATTTTGCATGATTGCGATTGTCGTTGAAGATCGCTGTTACATTGCATAAACATTGTCTGGTTTTTGAACGTTCTAGTATCACATATATAATATAATTCGAGTACGATTTACTAGATATTTAAGAATATAATGTCAACAGTTTTCGGAAGCGACACAAACAGGGCACTTGAATCGTTCTGTGACTAAGTTTTGAAGGACACACTTTAATTGTTTTATCATTCCGCCAATGCAATGTTGGTGAATGAACATTATTCACGGTACCGATTAATCGATCACCATCATCAGCACACGCCTAGCGGGCGAATGGATTGTCGGATTTCACTCAATTTTTTTCTATATATCCGTTTCCGTTGTCGACAGAGGTCATTTGTATAATTATTATTTTTCGTTAAAATCCGCCCAACTTTGAGGCCTCGTAACGACTAGATAAAAGGGCCCAATCGGACAAAATAAAAATTGTACGAGTTCACAAAGGATGGAACAAACATATATTTTTTAATTTCAGGATCATTCCTATTTTAGGCTTGCCTGGGGAAAATTCTAAAGTTGCTGGTCGATTAATCGACCAGTCGCCGGAAATGGGTTAAAAATTTAATATGTATTGTTTCCTGTCAAGCCCGCCCTAACAAGTCCTTTCCGTTAATATATGAACGAATTATCGATCGAATTGGAGCATAGTATAGTAGGCCCAGTTCTGAGGCTTGGTGCACGTGTCCTTTGTCCTTTCAAGTGGACAAAACTCCTCTCTCCTCTCAATGCACAAATGTATGTGGTAGAGAAAAACAGTATAGTAATACAGTTAGTTGCATTAACATGTTAACACCCGTATTTTCTCTCTTCAATGCTTTAAAGCACGGAACTGGTTCATAATAATAGATCGAAACTTTTTGGATTCGATAGATCAGAATGTTGAGCAGTTTGTCAC
>JANTBZ010079571.1:0-19623 GCA_024741255.1 Exechia fusca | reverse complement strand
TTCATACAAATCGTGTTCGAGGTTCTCGGGACCAAACAAATTTTCCGGCTTAGCGAGAATTCCGGCTTAGGGAGGTTTTACTGTACTTATACTACTACTATACGGTTAATTAAAAGAATCGGCAAATGTGTTCTACGGATCTACTGATAAACTATTGGGTTTCACTCGAAACACGAATTTAACCACCCTGTACATAAACACGCACGTATGCACGTACCTCACACACATACACACGTGCGTGTCATTACCGAGCCATTAACCAATGCGTGCATTATTTCCCCATCGTCTCACCTACATTGCGCACATCGCACCGCAACCGCCACACCGCCACCGCCACCGCCGCCACAGTTCGACAACGTGAACTCGTGCCTGCACGTGCTGCGCTCGAACGCCGTCGGCGGCCTGGACTCGATAACGCCGAGCGACATCTGTGCGGGACGCCTGAAAGCGGTGCTGGCGCTGTTCTTTGCGCTCAGCCGATTCAAGCAGGCCGCCAAGCAGACGCCGACGACGAAGCCGACGACGACGACGCCATCAGCGGTGACTGAGCAGGGCAACGTGACGACAGCGGCAGCCGAATCGACACAGTACCATGTGCAGATGCAGCAGCATCAGCAACAGCAGAAGCAACATATTCAGCAGCAGCAGCAGAACCAGCATCAACATCAACAGCAGCAGCATCAACAGAATTTGCATCAGCAAGCACTTTCGGCCAGCGAAATGACACAACGGTGAGTCAACATAATAGCACATAACGCAAAATTATAGAGCAGATGCCTCTTTAATCGGACAGTCGTTAAATTTTAAAATCGACAACAAATAATAGAAAAATAGTCCGATTTTGATGACCTTCGAAACATAATCTAATATGTTCGCTTATGCTCAAAAGATGATTATGCATCTTCTGAATGCAGATTTTGTAAAAGTGACATTTTCGTAAACTATTTTGTAGTTTTAGGAAGTGGCATAACATGGCTCAAATCAAATGTGTAAAAGCAAATGCTGAGCTTTATCTGTATCTGTATGCGAATTTAATTCCCAACACGAATATAGTTTTATAATTTTGTTTAATGCATTTGTGGAGCAAGACGTACGCCTCTTCGTGCGAACTTCATTATAGGCTACATGCTTTGTATATCATGTGAGTTTATACTGAAATATATACCTTGAATTTGTTCATCTCGGAAAGCAATGGTAACTTTTGAAGGGTGTTACATCCCATTCTGAGTGGACAGACACAAATAATCTTGAGCCGGTTATTTACTCTCCATTCACATATTCACCGGTAATTTGTATACTACTAATTCATCACTGCCGGTCATTTTTCTACTTTAAAATAATTTCAACATGGAAACGATGTTTTACAAATTTAAGAACGATACATGAACTAGGTAATATAATTTAATTATTTTCAAAATATGTCGAATGTCGCGTTACGCGGGCTCTCGCTCTCGCCCGATTGAAGTGGCACACATTTTGAAATGACGAATAACATGAATATGGTTTTTATTTTTTAACAGAGTTTGGTAATTTGATACATGAAAACGTTGTTTTGGGAAAATGTGGGAAAGGGAAATTGGATAACATAGATGCCATCGGAAATCTTAACTGGTAACTCATTCTTTGAATAAGGTCCGTATATTCAACGGATTTTGGTACTGGCGTTTGCGCAGTAATGCTTGTAGATGGCACCACTAATGTGTGGAACATGTGTGTCCTCGATAACTTGGAAAGTTGCGGGTACATTGGAATGGTGCAGCTTGGATACACACCGTACATTAGAAGATCAGCCTTTCGAATTGTGTCCAAGCTACATTTCGATGTTGCTACAATTCCTAACCGACATTATTTTTCGAATATTGATGACTTATCGCTACAACGAAGAGTTTCAAGTTCACACAGTTCGTTGAACTCGTGCGCCTATTACACGCTTTGCTGGGTCAAGGGTGCGTTTGAAAATAAGGATATAAAAACGATATAGTAGATATCAGATATACTCCAGACGGCTCCTCCTCAACGTCTAGCGCAGCGCCCAAATCGAGCGCGGCTCAAACGTAATTTGATCGGTGTTGACGCGTGTCGTCGTCGCTGGCTCCATCCGCACCCCGAGACCACCCCGGGGGTAAATACACGTGGCGCTTGCATCCCGGAAATTGTATTTTTTGTAGGTGCGTGCGAGTGTGCGGCCTGCTATCGTATAACCGACGACGTATGCGGCGTATGCTATCCTCGGGTTAAATCAGCAGCCCCCAAATCCACATGGTTCGTCGGTGAAATGGGGGACGGCGGGACGGCGGGTGGATGGCGTAATGGCAGATTCGTCGGTGATTGCACACAGCGCGGCTATTGTACTTTCGTGCGTGTGTGCGACAGTTGCTGTAGCATAAATCTTGTCGTGTGCGTTGGCATTGGCCCATAGCAGACACACAGACGCGACTATTACCGCCCGACTGTAGCATATATCGTGTGTCGTGTGTGTATGTGTGAGCGAGCGCAGATGCGAATACAATCCGGTCCGTATTACTTCCTACACTCGCCTACATTGTACTACCCTATCTAATTAATTTGAAACATGTTTATATTTCGGTTCATAGGAGTTGGAATGCTTGCACAAGATTTGTAATGATGCAGTTTCTTTGAGAAAACACTCCTCTATTATCTACAAATAAACGTTTGAGAAAAGTCTAAATCACCTCTGATGGTGGAGCCTTTTTACTGATAAACCTGAAAGCCAAAAACCACAACGATTTATGTACATTTGTTCGAATGATGAGGACTTGTGCATAATTGCATTGATTGCATTGTGCACGAATCCTCATCATTCAAAAACATATTACGAACATATGCTTTGGTTTTGTTGGTCGAAAGTAAAGGTTCCACTATTTGACTTTTCTAAACGAGTTTTACCGTAGATAATTTAATTGTGGTTTCTTTCCACAACTACATCATTACAATCCTTAAGCAATTTCCGTTCTCGTATAAACCGAAAGAGCATGTTTCAAATTTATAAACTAGGGTAGTACATGGAGCTCGTGAGCGTTCGAGTGTGCACCAAACACACGGTTTACGGTATTACTCTGATACACAGTACGCGCAGTAAACACGACGGTGGCGCTCTGTGTTAAACGGCTGAGTGTCGAACACGAGGCGGCGCACATGCCGCCACCGGCTGAGGGTGTGCGTGTTTGTTTGTATATGGTAAATGTCTATACCGCATATTTATGTATGTTCGGCCACTCGGCGGCGGAGCATAGCATAGCATAGGACATGGGAGCGCGCACACTGTGCGAGTTCGGCGAGACTTTGGTGCGATATTATAATACTGTATACACACACGTATATTACACGACAGCATAAATGGCCATGGCAATGATGGTGATGGCGTGCGCGCGCACGCGCTCACAACCGAGACCGACATGCAACATATACAAGCATAGTACACCCGACTCGCAGATGGGTGCAGATGGTGTATAGATGCGTGTGCGCCACGTGAAAGTAAAACCACCCGAGTGGATGAACGAACACGCGCGTACGCATGTATTTCGGAGGGTGTTATGCTGCGCACAGTGTGTTGTCAATGGCAGCAGCAACTCCGGTGGTGGTTTATTTGCTTGTTTCGTGGTGGTGGAAGTTTCGGGCAACATCGATCTGTCGCTGGCTGTGACATGGTTCAAACGGGTGTCGTCTGTGCGTGTGCCATCAATCGACTGCGGCGGCCTGCCGAAGCACAGCGGGGACAATAATCAAATTATCTCGCCCAACAACACAATCGCTCGTTTGTCATAATTTTGATTGAATATGTGAGCGACTTCTTCTTCTTCTGCGTGGAGTGAATAATGTTCGCCATTACGACCTGTAATGGGTTACAAATGATCTGCGTGCGTGTGTGCGTGCGCTTCAATTGAATTGTGAGCGGAATGCATTTCGACAATTGCTATTGCGTCCGCCACTGTATAGCGAGTATGCGAGCATGCAGGTTGGCGCGTGCCATCCAAAGTGAACTGTATTCGTTCGGAAGGATTTATGTATGTTTTTTTCTTCATAAATTAAAATATTAGGATCAATAACCAGTCTTTTATCATATCGATTTGTAGACGTGATACAATTCGAAAAACTGTCCTGAAAGGTGATACTTGCATTGAAGCATGAACGCAAACGCCAGCAAACGTCCCTTTCTATTCGCTGCCATTCGGATATTGAACGCTAACGTGTATTAGACAATAACAATAAATCCAGCTACTGAAGGGACGATCGACGTATTCTCACTGAACGGATACACACTGCAACGGTTTGCGCGTAATGTTGAATGCGAGTGTGTGGTGCAACTGCTCTCGAGTGTCGGCAGCGCTGCGTGCGTGACGCGTGCTTGCGTTCAACGCGAGCGCACGCGCGTGCAACACATTATACGAACACACATTCACATTACGCATGCCGACATCTCCGAGCGGAGGGCGATATGGTACGCGAACGAACACCAAGAGCACTCAGCGCAATTATGTTCAAACGACGTGTATATGGGATTTGGAAACGTGCGCGCGATGCGACGCAGGTCTTCGCACCAAATTCATAAAATATTCAAACATCTTCAGAATTTGCGGCCGTGTGATGGAGCCGCGCGCGCCCATGTCATCTCTCCTGAGTATTCAAACGCCCATCTACAGCATCAGCAGAGAGGTCGTTTGTTTGTTTGTGTGTGTGTGTGTGTGTTGTTTGGTCCGTTGAACCTTTCGCAACGCCGGTCGTACGCTTTTTGGCAAGCAAATTTACAAAGCAACGCCGCTGCTCTTACATACACGCGTGCATACGTGATACAGGGACCCGACTGTGTGACAGGGTGCGTCACGGCTGGTGTTACCTAATTTACTTTACTTCAAAGTAGTTGACAGAGCTGGTAGTCAGACTCCAGAAGCATTCTCGTCAACGTCGAAAAGCATTTCACACTGGACCTTACATCATGGCAAAATCAATCCTCTCCATATATTTAGTACACTCAATTGCTATCGAATACACCGAATGCATATTCGATGGATTTTGTATTTTGGGAATCTTGGACGCTGATCCAGATGACTCAACGCTCTCTGAAGCACTTCAAAAGCAGTCCATTGTCGTGAATGATACATATTACCACAAGATTGCATAATAATGATAGACTAGAGACTAAAGCCAACAAATTACGAACGAGGTCTGAGCTCCATATAAACAAAACATTACAGCTAGGTCGAGATGCCTTTCCATGGACCTTCATTAATCCAGGAAAGAGCTAGGGCAAACATGCTTATCACATCGTAACAGAATTTGATAGCTCTTTTATGACCTGGTTACAGAACTTGATAGCTCTTTAAACTCCTCGTGACTAAGTTATTAGCCCTTTTAAGATCTCGTAAGACCTTCTAAGACATTGTAAGAAGCTTTAGAACCTTTTTAAGACCTTTTAGAACCATTTAAGACCCCGTAACTAGCAAGTTAGCTTGTTTACACCTGGCTTATGGTTCATAATAATCATTGAGTGAAAATACCTAAACCAGTAAACCATTCGGCTATGCAACGATGACGACGCGATGTAACAGCTGTTTTGACGCAGAGTGTGTCGGTCGGTCGCGTTTATTATACATCCATTCACATATTTTATGTGCACAAGAGTGTATACGTACGCGTGTGCGTGTGCGCGCGCGCATCAGCGCGACAGTTCATAATGTTCACGTTTGCGCGACGACGAGCGCGCACGTCTGGAGGGTGAACGCCACGCACACATTCGCACGCGTCGGCCGGCCGTGCGTTCTGAACCCGCTGCGAACGGGCGTGCTGCCAGTCCGGCATCGTCTTCCGCGCCAAACGCTGCTGCAGCGCTCCTGCGATGCTGCGTGCGTCGTGTCGTTTCGTGTAACATTATTTCTTTTTGTCGTCTCGTCTCGTCGGTCGTGTGCCTTACCGTGTGTGGCTACTGTGTGACAACCGGTGCGGTTGATGCTGTGTGCTGTGTGTGTGTGTGTGCCTCAGAGACGTGTTCATCGCAAGTGCACGTATACATAAATCCAAAGCGCGTGCGCCATTCCAGAAATAGCCACTCTGGGACCGCAAACAGTACGTAACACAAAAAGTGAATGTACGAGTGTAGGGAATGATGTTATACTAGTTGGAGCAGCATCGTTGTGTTGTGGTTGTGCGTGACACGGTGTGTGTGTTTACACGTTCTGCGCGGAGCCGTTACTTTGTGTACACAAAACAAACAAATGCAACACATCGGCATAAAACATAAACGACACACAAAAGTGCGCGGCACTTCTGCAATAATTTCGGATATTTACTTTGGCTGATAAACGATCATAGTGCGTGCAAATGAAATTGTTTCGCTGAAATCCGAAATCCGCAGACAGCATTCAGCATAAAAATGGGCAACTCGTCGTCGTCGCACAAGACCAGCCGCAAATGTCGCAGTTTGCCAACGTCGCCGAATGTGAAGAGGTACTAACACACATTCAAACGTTACCCCGCAATTAATTATGAATGCAGACATGTTTCCAACCTCTGCGCCCGTCTCTCTGATTAATTCAAATTTCAAATGAAATTGGATTATAATCTCAGCCATTATGACATTCTATTCATCAAAGGATCGTCGTCGTCGTCGTCGTCGACGTCTCGTTGTCTGCAAACAACATTTATTGACATTCAAATGCCAACATCCGTTCAGTTACCTTTGCGTCGTCCCCCAGACGTCGATACTATACAATATTGCATTGCATTCGCATGGTTTATGGCCGGAGGTGTCAGGGACGGGTGCATGATGTTGTTTCGGGGTAGTGTATGTTGTCTGATATACGAATGCTAGATGCTATAGAACATGGAGAGTGAATTGCTATTAGCTTGTCAATAAGTAATTGTGAATGTTTTATAGTAAAACTCGCACGCTTCAATAACGCGTAGAAATGGTTAGAGTTTTTGGATTTTGAGCGAGGAGTATCCACGAGAGACCCATCATAGATATTATATGGTGTAGATTTTTGTGGGCGTTATGCGTTATTATCGACATAAGAAATGCAGCATTATTTCCTAAATATTGCTCATTGAGGATACATAATCTGCACTTGAATCTGATGAAATGCAAATCATATATGTACGTGTTCGTAATCAAAATGTGGTTTCATTCTAAAAATCTTCATTTTTGTCTAGTATCATAACTCCGTAACATAGTGAGAAATGACAGCATTGAGCTAAAATGTGCTCAACAAATATGTACAATTTCAATCAGTACCAACTCAATACTAAATTCAATATTGTGGATGATATCCTGGCATTCCATGAGACGTCCCTGGCGCTGTGTGCGCTGTGTGCTAAAAGTTATGCGTGGGACGTGCGCGCATGTACACTTGTACACTATACGTACACGGGATGTGCGCCTCCGCCCGAGAGACGACGACGACAAAACGAGCAGACGTCCGCGCCGCCGGCATCGCCGAAGTCGCAACGTCGTCGTCGTCACAGTCTGCGGTCTGTTGAATTGCGCGCGTGTCTGCACATACGAACGTACTATACGTACGTGTTGCTCGCTCTCGGGCAGCGCTCGAGGAACGTGCGTGCATGCGTGCGTGTGGGTGTCGAGCGAGTCGCTGACGCGTGTGTGCCCGTCGAACAACCAGAAACTAAAGCACGCACGCGACACATATCACATATGTTTATTGTATTACAAACTTGCGGCGGCAGCGCACCGAGGAGCACACTGAACTGTGGCTGACTGGTGTATAGTGTATACAAAACGTACAGCACGCTCATGAACCTCGAATAACACGGTTCCTGAAATACCGTGCTAATGAAAAACCGTGTTGATGAAGACATGAGATATACGTTCCAACCTGAGAAAATTAGCTAAATAAGGCAGCAATAAAGGGTTTATTAGTAGTCAAATGAAGCTGAAAATAGAATAAAAGGGTCTAAACATAGTGAAAATTGATAAAATGAGTTCTACCGCCAGAAAAATACCAATAAGGATCATTCGAATGGTACGGCAACATGCAGCATAATAAGAATACAAATTTGTATGTAAATGTAAATGTCCTGTATGAAGATCAGGAAAAATAGTGACGTTTCCTTAACTCCCGTGCTTTGGCAATAACATTCAATCATTCTTTCAAATTTGTAAGACGATATTTTCGTGTATATCGAGCTTTTGTATGTTATCGAGCATTGATATGTTCGAATGTTCAAATGAAAATCGAAGGAAAAAAACATTGAAAATAAGGGGAAAACAGCGTGATATTCGAGATCAAAACGCATTATTTGACTCGAGATTTTCAGACCGAGTTTCGGAACCGTGTTCTTCGAGATCTAGGTATTCTCACACTCGTCCCAGGTCCAGACACATTCATTCCACGTTTTATTACATCCACGCAGACCCTCACCGAAACCCTACTCACATTGGACCGCTTTATTCCCACCACTCTCTCTGTCTCTCTACAGACAACAACTGGCCAAGGGTGGCGCCTCGGGCAATGCGCCGGGCACCTCCATTCCGCTGCCCGCCACCGTGCTGGTCACACGTCGCTGTCCGCCGGACAAAGTGCGCCCGTTGCCACCAACACCGGGGCAGGCGCCCGCCATCCCGGGACTCACGCAGCATCAGCTGCAGCAGCAGCAGCAGTCGGGCGCCGCTGCCGCGGCTGCCAGTGGCGACAACTCGGGCAGCAGCACGCCGACGCACATTCCGAAAATCGGACTGAGGTAAGAGTTGCGCACCGGTCGCACCAGTTTGTTGCAAGTGTTTGCGTCCAGACTTTGTCGGTACTCGAGAAGAAATTGAACATTAATACTTGAATGAAAGAATAATTCATGATTTTGATCAGATTGTGGCTGACATGACATTCGAATTTTTTTGAACGTTACTTCCCACATAGTTATCAGGATGAAGGGAAAGGATATTTAATTCACGATCATAACCGCGTGAGGTTTAAGGCGTTCATTTCTGCACTATGTGCCATCATGGCATAAGTGGCAGAAGCAAGTAAGCATATTATTCCATGCTCAATAGCATATCATCCCCACCTTCGAATACGGGTGGCCTATTCGAATAATAAAAGTTGACAGAGTCTGTCTCACATTCACTCACATTTCGTGGCCCACGAATAATACGATTACTCAACATTATTCGCATTTCTCTCCGCAGCACTCGACCTAGCGCACTGCCGCACAACAACACCGCCACTCCGCCGTCCGCCTGCAAAATCCCCGCCAGCCCGTACTCGGTGACCACGGCGCCCAGTGGCGGCGGCGGCGGCGGTGCAACGACGCCACAAACGCAGCACAAGCAGTCCATGCTGGAAAAACTTAAACTCTTCAAGAGCACCGACAAACCGTCCGGAGGCCATTCGGTCACATCGGCCTCCGCTTCGTCGTCCGCCTCGTCATCGGCCACCAAGTCGCAGATTTCGAAGCGCACCAGCTCGAGCAGTGGCTTCTCGTCGGCGCGCAGCGAACGCAGCGATTCCAGTCTCAGTCTGAACGAACATCAGCAGCAGCATCATCATCATCAGTCGATACCATCGATTCAACAACCCGCCGCCCGCGTTCTGGCTCCGCCCAGTGCCAAGAAATCGCAGCAGCAGCCGCCACCGCACAACGAACCTGCCAAAACCTCCAAATCCAAGCTGCTCGGCTCCACGCGCAGCATCAGCTCACGCGAATCACTGGCCACCACCAAGAAGAGCACCGAACATCTGGCCGGGGCCGAATCGCGAACCAGCATCGCATCCAAGTCCTCCGCGGCGACGGGCCTCGCCAAGGCCACTCCGACGACGGCCTCGCGTGCGCAACCGACGCGCTCGGAGAGCCGCTCCAGCATATCACAGTTACAGCCGCCCAAAGCGGGAGCCGGCATCAAACCACCAGCGACGGTTCCATCGTCGGCGGCCACCTCGCCGTCGACGCCCAACGGCACCGGTATTCCGAAGCCGACGGCCTTTATCAAGGGCACAACGAAGTCATCGATAGCGGCGGCACCGAACAGTAGTGGTTTGGTTGCAGCCAAATCGACGACCAGTCTGATCGCACAACAGCCAACGACGACCGCTGTCCCGACGACGGCTGAGGTGGAGCATCGACTTGCAGCAGGGCATTCTACACCCGAAACCGCAGACATATCTCCGGCGCAAGCCAACAACATATCGAATGGGGCGACCGAATTCACGAAACCCGCACATATCATTGCCGCAGTTCAAATAGATGGGCCGGAAGTTCCAGCTTCGGCAACAGGGACGCCATTGCCCACACCGCCACCACCACTGCCTCCGCACCAGTCGGCCAACGCTCCGCCTCCGGCCAGTCCGGCCAGGCCCCAAAGCCGACAGCTGATGCATCAGCACTCGCTGCCAGCGCAGATCGAGCAGCAGCAGCAGCAACACCAGCAGCAACAACTTCAGCAACAGCAACAACAGCAGCAGCACTCGCACATTAGCGGCTCCACTGATCGACTCTACGGTGGCGGAGCGCACAGTTTGCAGCGACCCGGCCGATTCACGGCGCAGCAACATCAGGCCCATCATCACATGCAACAGCAACAGCAGCAGCAACAGCAGCAACAACAACAACTCCAGTACCAACAACACCAGCACCAGCACCAACTCCTCCAGATGCACCAGCAACATCACTCCGCCGACGAATCCGCCTCCGATCGGCACAAATTCAACACCGTCCCCTCCAAGATGATGATCAACGGCATCATCTTCGAGGAGGCCGAAAAGCAAATGACCGTGCTGCCGATGCGGCCGCTGCTGCGCGGCTACAACAGCCACGTGACGCTGCCGACGCGCGGCACTCGCGGCCAGCATCTGGTCGCCGAGTTCTGTGCGGACGGCGGAGGCGCCGATGGCGGCGGCGGTGCGAGCGGTTACTGCAGCGATGGCGATGCGTTGCGCTCGTCGCTGGCGGAGCGAACCGGCGCGAGCAACAGTGTCAAGTATTCGGACATCGAGGCCGGGTACATGTCGGAGGGTGGAGGTGGAGCGGCGGCGACGACGACGGCGAAGCAAATGCAGATGCGATTGTTGCGTTCGAATCTGCCGACGACCATTGAGGAGCGGTGAGTTTGGGCTAGACGTTTTGTTACTCACTGATATATTGCGCAACTTCACTGATTCACTGTTTTTATCTCTATTGTTTATTGTGGGTGTGAAGTATCGCTAATGTGCTGAAGTACAGAGTGGTTACTTCACGACTAACTCGTGTAGACAATTATTTTTGTGTTAGCCTAGACATTATAAACCGTAACTACCCTTTTTTAAATTGGACTCTGACTATAGAAAAACTTGAGCTATGATGAATCCTTGGATACGGATGTTTTATGAATAGTTTTGGACATTCAGAAATCATTGATTCGAAGCTTCCAAGAGGCATATTCACGTTCTCAAATATATTGAATTTTAGAAACGCGATTTATTAGCATAAAATTAGTCGGAACAACTTCGTATCGAAAAATCAATTCGGGAATCTGCGCAATATATAGATAATGAAATGTCTTCCTAGAAAATGTAGTGTGGATCCTTACTAAATTCAAAATACCTATAACAACATTTCAGTACAGCAATTCAATATTTAGTGTTAAATACGTCAAGTTTTAAACTTGTCGACAACATAACATACCATCATATCCTTCAACAGGCAACCCTAAGTCTATAGTTGAACAGTGACTAAGGGGAAAGTTCGCCCAGCATATTGAGAGAGCAGAGAACATACCTCCGGAGCCAGAGAGAACTGGGTTATTCCGAATAGTTGTCATCAACAAGTATTGCAACATTTACCAAGTACATTAGAAAGTTGTGTCGAAAGTTGCACTAGTCGCTTTATGCTGGACTCGATTCAAGTTAGTTCGAGTAAGATCAAGATGAAACTCAAGACTGAACATTCGAACAACACCCGCCACACAGACAAAGAACCTCACACGCCCGTCATTAATGCTCACGCACGTTCATACTGGCGTTGCTCTTTCACCCCACCTTCGTCGCTCGCACCTCTCATCCCCCCAACCCTCGGATGACTAACGGTGTGTGTCAGTGTGTCCCTGAATTTACCACCCGCGCACGCAACTGTCTCTCTCTCTCGGCGGTGAGTCATACACAAAATCCGCTCCGCTCTCCGGCCGTTCTCTGCCGCCGCCGCTCTCTTTGTTTATATGTATTGTGCATATGCGCTGCAACCGCCAAACAATCGCGCTCGGCGGCACCTCGCCCCTAACTGTGCAACTCAAAGTGGCAGCAGCGGCAGTCGAAGGCGCAACGTCGCGGCGCACTCAACACAGTTTTCGTGCCCACCCCAACCGTGCCGTTCTTCAGTGTGTTGCTCCAGTCTCGCGCACCACCAACAAAAGAACAGCGCCTACACGCACAACGAAGCGAAGACGTCTGCGGATTAATCACGCACGTCTGCGGGGCGGTTGGTATTATCGTTTCGTTCCGCTCATCCCCCGTCGAAAACGACGATATTGCTTCTGTGCTTCCGTGGTAAAAACTGGAATAAATTGCAATCGTGTGAGCGCGCGCGCTCGTCTTTTGAGTGCATCAACACCAACCAACCGAAGGGGTGGTCGTGACCGTCGTGCGTGCCATGACAATCGAATGAGGGCTTAGCGCAGCGGACATTTGGTGCAATTTTCACGACGTCACGTCGGGCGCTTTACGCTTATCAGACGCCTGACAGACAGAACAGACAGGCATTACGAACAAGTGCAGCAGCAGCAGCACTAACCGCAAGCGACGGCGACGAGCACGGTGTGAAAATCATTGATTTATCCGCGTGCACCCACCCTCGAGTGTGTATTCGCACCGAACAGGCGAGCAACATATAACGTATAGTATGTAGATACTGTGCATAGATATACAAATATACAGTTGATGTCATAAGTATGTAGGCAACAAGATGACTCGATTTCATGTGAGAAGTTATCTGCACATAATATTGACATGTTAATGTTTATACTGGAGGTGTGTTGTATGAAAAGACTGAGAGTAAAAACGCAGGAAGTTGATCCACACAGAAGCGCGCGGATGCGGATTCTTTAAAAAGTTTATAACTCGATAATGAAAGTACTGATGTTAAATTTAGTTACTTCAGTTTGGGAAACCATCCATTGAATGCTACTAATCATCTTGGATTCGGATGCCATTCACACATGAAGTCGTGCCTATGTTTGGTCCTCAAATTCATGACATCAACTGTATAGCATACACACACCCGCGCACATAGAGCACAAGTCAGAGCAATAAACATTACTCGCATACGCGACACACGCACTCACACACAAACCGTGTTTTCCCAATGAGTAAATTTCGTGTAGTAGTATCATGTAACCGTATCTGTGCTGTGTGGGTGGGTATTCGTGAGTGGGTGTTTCACGTGTGCGTAAGCGCGCGCGCGCGACGTTTGTCGCGGGCGGTGGTGGTGTGTTCAGCGATGAGGAAACAAGGTCGCCGTTGTCGTCGACGTCTGCATAGTATTGACAAGTGTGCTTAGAGTTGTACACTGTGTGTATGTTGTGGTATGTGCCCATCTGTGTGTGTTACATGTTACATGGTCTGAAGTTGTTCCCAGTGTTTTCGGTCATTTCACAAACCCACACTCGCGCGATTCTGCATTTTCCGCCCATCTGTTGTGTATGTTTCAGACAAACACACACACACACACATTCACCAACCCCCAATTCAACAGAAATTGAGCACAATGATTGCTGCGAAATTTGTTTTGGCCGACTGCACTAGTCCAGCAGCTAACGAACATCAATTTTGCAACGAAACCATTTGTTTGGCGATTCGCGTGGAACGACGACGCTTCCCGAAAACCCAATGGTGCATTCAAAACGAATGACTTTACATAATCCCCGTGCATGTTTGTGTGTGCTGGGTCTGTGTGATGTGTGTAGTGAGGGGAGCACTGAGCACCATGTACCATGGTGTAGATTGTGGAGCGATAGGACGATGCAGTCTATGCTTTTTCTATGACGTGCGCCACATACATGTTTTTTGCACACTGGTAGTGTGTGTGAGTGTGTGTGTGTGTTCGTGCCCATTTCGCAATGAATGCAGAATGCTGTGCACTTGTGGTAGAGTAAAAAGTACCAAAATTGTACATAGTTTTAAAGTAGTCGTGTTGTGGAATTTAACGGCAATGTTGCCAAACTTTGTTGATTTTGGAGATATTCATTTATCTCGGTAAACGTTCTCCAAGTTTTTCATAATATATGGCACTTGGATGCTATCATCTATTATGTAATAAGATACATAAAATACTTCGAAATCCAGAGGAATGGAAACGCTTCACACTCGAAGGGATTATAAACTAGATGTTGTCGTAAAACTCCGCCTTGTGTTTAAATAATCGGCACTTCTGCCAACGGCGGCAAATGCTCCCGCCCCTACTTTTATCACATCACAATCATCCTGAAAAACAAATACTGATATTTTTATATCTTCAACATGTTCAGTTAGCAGTTGATCTTTTGCAATCTTGAAATTAATTGAATTACGATCAGATAAAACAAAACTTACTTACTTACTTAGCATAAATTTAATGTGAGCCTTATGCAGTTGTGGCACCTTCTACCCTACCCATGCGCACGGATATTCACCGCGGCTATGTTTGGCGGCGCACCGCAGCAGTTTTTAGTTGTTAACTCGCTGTGCACACTGTCTGACTGCGTGAGCAGTGTAGTGCTGCCAGGTCCCTGCTGCTGCTCCACTTCCACACCAAGTGTATTCGCAGCATAACGCTGCATAACGCAAGCGTGCGGTTTTTCGCGTAGCCAGAAGGGTGTGTGTATTTAATTGCATGTCTGCTCGAGTGCAGACACAATAGCAACTAACACACTGCATGCACGGAGGCATATAATTTACACTATATGATACACACACACACATGATGTGATATATGTGAAACGGCTCTCTATTGTTATATTTTATACAATCATACCATGATCCCTATGGCGTTTTGCAAACAACCGTTGCTAATTAAATTCGCATACGAAAATAACCACCTCTCAACCGCTCACCCGCTCAGATGTCGCAGCAGTCTGGGTGCAAACCTCCAATTCGCCGGATCGCAGGCCGGATCGAATGCCACTAAGCTCGTCGTTGCGTCCGGCTCCGGCTCCGGATTGCAGCAGCACCAGCTGCCCAAAGCACATTCAACAGCCAACAACAGCAGCAACGGCGTTCAAATGGATCTGAGCCACCATCATCAGCAGCAGCAGCATCACCACCATCAGCATCAGATGATTCCGCCGCATATGGTGGCGCAGGCCCACCAGCAGCTGCATCTGCAGCAGCAGCAGCAGCAGCTCGCTCAACAGCAACAGATGCAGCAGCAGCAGCAGATGCAGCAGCAACAGCACAATCATCAGCAACGCACAACGATGCTGATGTCTCTGGATGCGTCCGCTGGAGCCAACGATCATGGCTGGGATCCCAACGGCATGAACGGCAACATCAAGGTGAATATATGGGATCAGTAATAGCTCAAATGCTCACTCCGATGTTGTGGAGAACGTTTCTCAACAACTTTGCAACGTAGAGATGGGATTCGAATATGATTCCCATCAGATCAGACCTCATACATTCGGATTGAACGATGGTTTTCTGATTCTAACTCCTTTCTCTCCGCAACAGATCTCCGGCAGTCCAACGCCATCCCATTCAGCCGGCCACCGACGCGACCATCACAAATCCTCCTCCTCATCCCATCACTCGCCCCGACGCTCGGCCAGCGGTACCGCATCTCCCTCCGGCTCCGGCCGTAACGGTCACTCATCCTCGTCCTCCTCCTCCACCTCGCGCACCAGCAAAGCCGGAACAGCCGCCACCGCCGCCGCCTCCTCCGGTGGATCGCCCCAGTCGTTCGGTTACGCCGCCGCCAAGCGAGCGATTCCGCAGAACGGCGGCGGCGCCTCCGCCACCACGGCGACCGCTCACGTGACCGCCGTTCCGCGAGGCCACCACTCCGCCAGTCCAGGCCACCAGGCGGCGCTCAAAGTATCCGGCGGCACACAGACCAACACCGCCGAGATGAGCTCCAATGTCCTGGAACCGACGACGACGACGACGGCGGCGAAAACCGGATCGACCAGCCTGACCGGCAGTCCGCATCAGCAGCTGCGCAGCTGCTCGCTGACCGGGCCGACGGCCGCTCAGCTGAACCAGTCGCTGCGCGAGCGCCTGCAATCGGGATCGCACAGCCTGCCCAAGCAGCATCATCAGCTCGGTGGGGCGACGACGAATGGCGGAGTCGGTGGCGAGCAGGCGCTGGCGCTGTTCCAGCAGCAGAACACGACGCACCAGCGGATATCGGCGGCGCTCAGTCAGCATCATCAGCACCAGCATCAGCACCACTCCCATCAGCAGCATCGCGGTTCGGTGAAGATGAACGATGGAAGCGTCAGCGATACTCAGACCTATGTGGAGGTGAAACCGGACTACAGCAGCTATGCGGCTTGGCTGAAGCACAGCCAGACGGCGAACAGCCGGCTGTCCGAGTGTGACTCGATGGAGAGTCTGGGAGTGACGGCGGCGGCGGCGGCGGCTGCGGCCGCTGGCGGTGGCGGAAGTGTGTTGCATCACAGCCGGGCGCATAAGTTGATGCACCGGGACTCGTCGTACTCGCACAGTCCGCGGTTGAATCGGAGCAACAGTATTAGGTGAGTGTGCGGGTGGTTTTTCTACTTTTTTCAAGTTGTGAAATAAGCTCAATCGGTTTGGAACTATTGGTTTGGAAATCTCAATTTCAAGGGTGGACAATGACATTGAACGCAGTAATGATTGGCATTCCTCTATTGCAAACTTATATTGCAGACTTATCTCAGAATAACAGAGATTGCTCAAGACAGATTGTATTCAGATAGACTTTTTTCATTGTAAAACCCGTCAAATTGCAAGCATCCATACCACATGTTCCAGCACAGAATATCCTTGACAAACTGTGTTCATTTCACAAATGAACACACTCTCGAATTTCGAAAAATGCTCGATATACTTCTTCGTGAATTTAACCGGGATTTCGATCTGTTTTACATAGTTATCTCAAGGAACGGACATATCCAAGGTATTTAGAACGATAGATCAACATTCATTCTGATTCTGCTTCATTATGATCATCGCTAGCTATCTTACGTTCGCCATGCTTCTTATCCGAAAATTCCAGTCAACAATTGTGTTATTCTAACGATGTCCAATCTCCAAAAATCCCCCAGGTCCACCAAATCGGAGAAAATGTACCCCTCAATGCTGTCCCGGGCGCCCGACATCGAATCGGAACCATTCTATTCGGTGCCCGTGGGCGCCATGCCGGCGCAGGTGCCGCCGGTGGCGTGGAGCCAGCCGACGTCGCCGACGCCGCCTTCGAGGCAGTTCATCAATCAGCTGTCGCCGACGCATCCGTCGGTGCTGGCGTCGGCGTCGGCGATGGCCGGCCATCGGCTGACGTATCCGAAGAAGAACGATGACGGTGAGTTATAGGATTATGTCATTCACGGAAGATTTATTGAAAACCACGAAATGCTAATGTCAGTTCTACGAATTGATGATAGATTTGATGAGTTCTCATATTTTGTATGTTACAGTAATTTCGAATAACACAGCACCATGAACGCAAACTCGTTTAAATCATAACGGTCTTCGAATATTATAGACGACGTGCCGTATTTGTTTATTTCAGTTTTGTTAAGTATACCAAGCTGAATATGTTTGCTTGTTAACCTTCGTGTTGATTAGAATGATAATGCCTGTTGATTTCTCATTTAATAGCGAATAACCCGTTCGAATAGCCCGTTTTATTTTCATTAGGGTTAATAAATTAAATCATCATTCATATTTATCTAATTTCTTGAATATTATAATCATCTAGTTTCCCAACGCAAACGCATATAGCATTATTTGGATTTACTCGGTGTTATTCCAAGCACTGATTTGACTGACGTAGCTTAACGACTATCAAACGATTTATCACCCAATTAACCGGTCAATTAACAGTTCATGGCAGTGCCGCATCGCTGCTGTCGGGCGGCTCGTCGCTGTACGGCTCCGCCGAGGAACGTCAGGCGAACGAAGTGCGCCGTCTCAAACGCGAACTGGGCGACGCACGCGATCAGGTGATGAGCCTGTCCAGTCAGCTGTCGACCAACGTGAGTAGAAAACACAGCATACATATCTCAATGAATGGTCATATTTGGACCATTCACACCAAATCATTCTGTAGCTCAACGTTGTTTAAGTTTACTCTCAGTGAATTTCAAATGTCTTAGGTTCACTGGGTCACTTCTGGGCACCTACACCATACACCATTGATACATATCCAATAGACTGTTACATTTATGTATTCTTATTTATAAAGGTAATTTCATTACTATATGGCAAGTTACCTGTTCTTACTTTGACTTACCTTATCTCAATATCATAACATCGACAATATGGTTCATACGCCGATCTTCCTAACTGCCTATGGAGGTATATGAGGACCTCCATATGCACTTTATTGTGGAATTATGGAATTGTGGAATATATGTATTTATTTAACGTGATGTACATCTGACTATGATAATAATTTGAAAAGTTTCTTAAAACGTCTGTCCATGGCTGAGTACGCTCTCCGTTCGTGTATGGTAACAATATTATATAAAATAAATATTCGTAATTTTTCGTAATTATAGAAAGGAATTATTTATGCTCCATTCTATTCTCTTCCATTTGAGTATACGCACATTGTTTCAAGTCACTCCAGTAAAAAGTAATGGCCTCGGAACCAACCATGAAAAACGATTTGTTTGTATATACACTAGCGGAACAAATTTAATTATATTTTTTTACCCGAATTTGTTGCTGTTTTTCGGAGAGCCAATCTCGAAACTAGAAACTTCAAGCTTGAAGTAGCTTTTGGACCGACTCCGATAAGACCATTATTAATTGGCTCTATAATATCGCAATATTCGATCGGAGAAGTCTTTCTTATGACGTGTTTAGCCATAAGTAAGGATTTATCAAGATATTTATTTTACTATATACGATAGAATACCTAATGTTCCCTCAACCAAACTGCATCATTGCAATTTTTGAATTTTCACACAAAGACGTACAACACCAGAAACAAATAGATTCCAGTAAATTGTTTAACTTTATATTTCGGGTCGTGTAGTCGTGCGATAGTATCAAAACCACAACCCTCCTCCAAACCACCCGTCTTAATTCAAGCACACCATACGTCTGCGAGTGAGTGTAAAGCTCCAGCCGCTGCTCAGCCAAAAGCACCACTGGAGCGTAAACACTCGGCTCGCTTTCGCCGCTTGGAGCTTCGAGCTTGGAAAATGTTCGACGGCTCGTCAGTTCGCCGCGCAGTTCGGCCCGAGACGGTCGCGACGGGTTTCGCTCGCGATTTCAATCGCGTTTTTTGCGCGCGCGCGCGATATTCGCGCGTCTCAACGCTTGCTTGTTTGTATTAGTGACATGTGTACTCGATCATCGTCGCGTCCGCGTCGTCGTTGTCGGTCTTGGCCGTTGTCGTCGTTGTGATTGTCGTGAGTTGCGGCGGTGAGCTCACTTGTGCTTGTGTGTTTGTGTGAGGCTAAAGCGTTTGTTTGTGTGTTCTTGAGTGGTGTTTGTTTGTGTG